>PVHP010000199.1:37335-182507 GCA_004024765.1 Zapus hudsonius
TAAGGCTGCTTTAATGTTGTGAGCTTAGGGGTCTTTGTGTCGAAAATCCTTGGTTTCTGTCTCATTGGCCTATCCTGTGTTGATTGAATGGCTGTGGTTATAGGTCCCTTGTTCATCTGTCATTGTCTGCTGGGTTCCCTATGGATCCTCCACGATATGACTGTGGTGGCTCCTCTCTTGCCAGGATCTCAGCCATCAGCCTACGGTTGGTTGGTAGGGTTTATAGACTTCTTTTAAAAAGCATATATTTGTATCAGATAAGTAGCCTAGAGATGATAAAAAATCTATGGGAGAAAAAATAAAATCTGGGGGAATGTGCACAAGTCCTATGCAATTAAACCATTGTATAGATCTGCCTCAGTCTCCTAAGTGCTGGAGTCATAGGTATGACCGGCCCACAGCAGGGCTGTGTGTGTGTGTGTGTGTGTGTGTGTGTGTGTGTGTGTGTGTGTGTGCAGGCCAGGGGCTGTTGGGTTCTTCCTTTATACTTATGCTGCTCTGCCATGCTCCTGGTTCTTTCTGGCCTGTTCTAGATATGGGACCCAGGGCCTCTTGCATTCAAAGCACATACATTCCCTGTCACTTTCCAAGCTTGACAACGGTTGTATTCATGATCTCAGGACAGGATGTGGCTCACTAGGAAAGCATGCATGAGGCCATGGGTTCTGCTCCAACACAGACAAGTTTAAATGGACCCACATTCCTCTGGCTATAAAAGGAGCTGGAGAGGCAGGTGTGGTCAATGGATATTTCAGGTAGGCAGCTGGCCCTCTGGAGACCAGAGTCTTTGGCTTCCTGTCCCACCCCAATGAGCAGGCCAACAGGACTGTTACAAAGGTGGTTCCTTTATTCTCCTCCTCAGCATCGCTGAGACTCAGGTGGGTTCCCACTTCCCAAAGCCACTCCTCTCCATACTGCAGCTGATGTGCAGTCTCACCTGCGGGCCAGAGGCAAGTGGAGGCTCGGACCAGGATGGGGAGGGCGTGGGCATGTCATGTGGGTGGGTGGGACAGCCTGTCCTGTGAAAGAGGCATGGGTGGATAGGGGGGCAGCCTGAGGGTCTACTCCTGCTCTCCTTCCAGCTAGATAGATTATTTCAAACCTTTCTGGCTGCCCAGGATGGGGACCATGCAGCTCAGTAGGGCAGAGAGGAATGGGAAACCACTGAAGATTTTCTTTTTGGCTTTGCTTTTTCTTGCCTGGTACAGATCCATATTAGCCCCTGTCCACCCTCATCAAACTGAGTGCACAACCTAGAATGTTGTCAACATGCCTAAGTCAACTTGAAAAAGAACCCAGTTTTGATGGACAGATGAATGAATGAATGAATGAATGAATGATGTATGGCAGCACCTCTAGATAATTCCCAGGAGCTTTTCCCCTCCAGACCATGAGAAGACATTGGGGATCTCTGAGCAGGAGAATTGGCTAATGAAATCGCTATTTTAGGAAGATGGATCACAGCAGGTGGTTGGGAAGCTGCAGGCCCAGAGACCTGCTCCAAGGCTATTTGGAAAGGTCGGCTTCCAAGCTGCCCGCAAGTGTAAAAATCTATGAGTATTACCAGGGGGGCCATCCAGCTCCGTTTATTTTTATCCTACAAAATACAAGGTCAGAAACAGTAGAGCACTTTCTGCTGAAATTATTTTTTTTAATTGACATCGTACTTTACACAAATATTAATTCATTTATTCAACAAATAGTTCTTGGGAACACTGGGGCTAGCCTGAAAGCAAATCACTATTTCTTCTATGTGCATTTTAATTATGGAGATGTTCAAATTTCATTTCAGCTCTCAAATGATCAGACCTCTGGCATCTCAGAATCTCTTGAGTACCCATGCAAATGCTAGAGATTCCAAACTTCCAGGATTCTGGAGCCTGAGAATTGATCATTATGAGTCCCCTTAATAATGTGAAAACAAACATTTCAAACCCCATCTGTATTCATCCCAAATTATTTTGGAATGCACACATCCCCATATGTAGGGGTGTTGAGTTTTCTTGCAAGAGTGCAGTCTTGGTTAGAGGGCATGATGCCCTGTCACCGGCCCCTGCTGTTGGGAATGGCTTGCCACATTCAGTATGAACAGAGTGTGATGTGGCATTGCACTGGGGTGGAATTCTACATTTCTTCAGGTTCCTGAGAGCTTTGTCCATGACACCCCAGGTCCTCCCACTGGCTGGTGTGCATGCCCGGCTCATCCTGAAGAGGATCCAGTCAGGCAGGAGGCAGCCTGAGCAGTCAGGGATAGACAAGACCAACTGGCATGTATGGAAGCCCTGCCTGGGTGCAGAGGGCTCTGTTGGGCAGGATTCAAGTGAGAGGAGCCCAGAAGGATACGAGCAGTAGGCCCAGCAAAGGCCAGAACACTCGGTGCCTGTGGTTGTCAGCAGGCCAGGTAAAGTAGAAGGCTGGGCGGGTGTTATCCAGAGCATTTAAGGGAGCAACCATGTCTCAGTCTCCCCAAGTGTGGCCACATGGGAATATCCCAAGAGGGACAAGTCCACTAAGTTTTCAAGAATAGTATTTTAATGTTTAGGTCAAATTCTCAATGTTTAAGGAACTTTTTTTTATTTTTTATTTTTTAAAATATTTTATTTATTTATTTTCAAGCAGAGAAGTACAGAGATAGAGAGAGGGGGGAGAGAGCACCAGGGCCACCACCTTGTGGGTCTGGCATATGTGGGTACTGGGGAATTGAACCCCCGGGTCTTAGGCACTGGAGGCAAGTGCCTTAACCACTGAGCAATCTCTCCAGCCCTTAAGAAACTTTTTAAAAGGAACTTTTAAGTTAATGTTTTGGTAGTTGGTAAACTGACAAGGTTCAAAAATTTTTTTAATATAAATGATATGTATAAAATAAGTTCTTCCCACATCCAGTGCCTAAACATGGTTCTTAAGTTTCTGAGGATTCTTCCAGAGTTTCTTTAACTCGCACAAATGCAGTAATATGCATCCATATTATCCAAGTGTATAGTTAACACAAAAGGCAGCCTGCTGTACACTATTCTCTACCTGGCTTTTTTCATGAATAATAATCATCTCAAATGCCCTCTCCCATCAGGCCTTAATGAACTTCCTCATTTTTCCCCACAGTTACACACTATTCCATTGTATGGATGGACCCATTCTTTTTTTTAATATTTTATTTATTCATTTTCAAGCAGAGATACAGAGAGAGAGAGAGAGAGAGAGAGAGAGAGAGAGGACAACAGGGCCACCACCTTGTGGGTCTGGCTTATGTGGGTCCTGGGGAATTGAACCCAGGGCCTTACGCACTGGAGGCAAGTGCCTTAACCGCTGAGCCATCTCTCCAGCCCGGACCCATTCTTTATTTTACAAACCTCTCCTGATGAACATTTGAGTCCTCTGATCTTTAAAATGATAGGTCTAATTTTCTTTACATTTAAAATTTCACGGCTCAGTGGTTAAAGGTGCTTGCTTGCGTAGCATAATGGCCCAGGTTTGACTCCCCAGTGCCCACATAAAGCCAGATTACAGAGTGGTACATGCATCTGGAGCTCATTTATAGTAGATAGAGGCCCTGGCATGCTCATTCTCTCCCTTTCTCTCTCTCTCTCTCTCTCTCTCTCTCTCTCTCTCTCTCTCTCTCTCTCTCTCTCCCTGCTTGCAAATAAATAATAAATAAAAATATTTTTTTAAAATTTGCTATGCAGATTAAACAGTCTTTGAGCTGGATGTTTGGGGTACATGCCAGTTTGAGGAGCTGCCATTTAGTGCCTAAGTCTAGGCGTTCATGGCAGATGCTAGCCTGGACTGTAGAAACCTCAGCTCCTGACCTGAAATCCCTTCAACACCTTCTAGTACTGTATAAAGCCTTGTCTTTGAGGCAATGAAATCCCTGTCACCAGAGGTGACCAAGACCTGTATGGAAATGCCCCAGATCCAATGTCTGTGGTTTCCACTAACTCTGAGTTGTGGTCTAGGCCTGACTGGAAGTACCAACTTGATGGCCTCTCATTCACTCACTTAAAGGATATTCTCTGAGGCTATATCTGCCAGAAATCCCTTTTCCCAACATGATCCCTAAACCCATTTCAGATCTAATGCAACCTTTCTGAAAAGGCTCTGCTTCCCCCTCCCCCACATCACACTTCTTTACCACTCCTCCACCCCAGAGTCTCACTGTTCTTCCTCTTGTTTGTTTGTTTGTTTGTTTTTTGAGGCCAGGACTCACTCTAGCCCAGGCTGACCTGGAATGCAGTCTCCGGCTGCCTCCAAACAGGGACCCTCCTACCTCTGACTCCGGAGATTAAAGGCGTGCATCACCACGCCCAGCCCTCTTGCATCTTTTCCACAGAGCACATCATGCCATTGTGTATGAAATCACACAAGTTGTCTTGCTCTCCCTAGCAGACAATCTCAGTAAAGGTAAAGGGCTGTGTCATGGGGTCACCACTGTATTCCCAGCCTGGCACAGAGAGGGTCCAGCGCTATCACCCAGCGCCTTCCTTGGAAGCTCGTGACCAAGCACTCAGTTCCAGCTATCGTGCTATATTAGAGCTTTTATTGTCATTTTTCCCAGTGCCTTTCAGCAGCCTGGGTACACAGACATTTCTCAAAGTCTAGCTTTCATTATTCATTATGACTTCACTCTGAGGGAAGAGGTATTTAGTTGCGTCTGATGAGCCTCCAAAAGGCTCATAAAAATTGGGTCAAAGGAGGTGTTCCCCACGGAAAGATGAACAATTGGCTGTTCAGAGCTGCCTGGCAGCAGGCCAGAGAAAGCTAGAGAAAGAGACAGAGCACATCTGAGCAGGCAGCCACCAAGGAAACCCCAGACTCATTCAGACAGAGGTCTCCCCCCAGGCAGCTGGAACTGTCCCCAGCCCTAGAGACTGTAGCTCCAAGGTTCGCAGGCCCAAAGCAAGCCCACATACAAGATTTAAGTGTGTCTCAGAAATCCCAAGACAGAGCAGCTGTTACTGGCCCTGAGTGTGCACATGAGGACTCATACTGCAGAGGCCTCTCATGCAATCCTCACAAGAAGCCAATGTAGACCTCATTTGCTCGCTACTTCATAGATGAGGACCAGCACAGAGCCTGGGAGCAATGACTTACCCAAGGTCAACTAGCTAGAATCTGTGATGTTGGACTTTAAGCTGAGCCAGTCTGGCTTCCCTGATGACATTCTCAAGTAAATGCTGAAAGCAATGCCTCTGGAAGTTGATTAAAATTTCATGTAAGTCTATCTGACCACATGACCACAGTAGGCTGTAAGAACCAGGGTCCTAGGTATGCCCCGGTCTTTTTTCTTACTTCTGGGTTTGGCCTTAACCTGGAAGACCCCCCTCTCTGAGTCCTGGTCTCCTTAGCTGTGAAGAGTTGGACACCCATCTTTCCAGGTTGGCACTATTTTGAACGTTTGCTCTGAGGAAGCTGGGAAGGACTAACAGTGGGTGCTGAGCCCCTCCAACCTCCTCCCATAGCTTCCCACACCCACTCAGATGCCCCCTTGGGAGTACTCGAACTCTCTCCTCCCAGTGACCCAATTTATCTTTAAAAGAGCCAAAGGAGGACTGGGGTGCAGCTCAGTGGTAAAGCATGAGGTCCTGGCTCAATCACTAGATAACCACAAAACAAAACAGCTAAGGCAGGCGCTATAGAAACTGCCATTCTCCCACTTCATAGCTAGAAAAACTGAGGCTTTCAGAGGACACTAGATTTTCCCAGAGATGGGACCAGTTAGATGACTTAACCCATTCCTCTGACTCCTGTTCCAAACCCTCTGCTACCATTCAGGTCTTGGGTGGCCAAGTTTGGGACACTAAATCGAGGACCAGTAGGCACAGGGAGTCAGTGGACTCAGGGACTTGGCAGCCACTCTAGCTTTTTTTTCTTGTTCTTTCTGGCACGTAGTGTAGTGTGTGAAAGGGCACACATGCACAGACGCACATACATAGACACACATACGTGAGTTGGTCAGAGGAGGATGCCAAGTGTCCTCCTCGATTGCTCTACCACAGAGTCTCTCACTGAACCTGGAGCTTGTCATTCTTCAGTTTAACTGAATGACCAGAAAGTTCTAGCGATCTTCCTGTCTCCCCCAAGCACTGGGGTCACAGGCATGCACCTGGCTTGTTACAATGCATGCCAAGACTTGAACTTAGGTCCTCGTCTTTGCACAGCAAGGGCTCTTACTCCCCGAACCATTTTCCCAGTCCACACCTTGTCCTATGAGGGCTCATCCATTGCCTCATGGAACAGGTTTCAGGGGGAAGCAGTGTCTACCAGGCCAGAGTCTCGCAAACTTGTTGGGCCACAGGAGGCCTTGCTCAGTTTCCACCTGCTATTCCAATTTGCTGATGCAAAGATATGGTCCCCAGGAAAGAAACCCTTCAGGACACAGGCTGGTCTGGCTCCTGTGTTCTCCCAGGCAAAAGGTCAGGGGGGTCCAGCTAGGGGCAAGACTGTCAACTCCTTGGCCAATGGGGAAGTGGGCAGATGCTGGGAGTTTGGTATCCCACCCGCTGTCCTTTCTGGCAGGGAGACCCAATGGCTGCCCCATCAGCAGGCCTATGGCCCACAGAAACACCTGCAGATAATTAGTCCCAGTCAGGACATGCCCAAACTGCTGACGGTGCAGAAGTCGGCTGGCCATGTCACCAAGTTGGCAAATGGTGAGCGGTTTCTGAAGCGTGGACCCAGCTGGCAGAACAGGGGCTTAGCTTAATATTTAATGCGGCATATAAACGGTGCAGAGCAACCAGCTCGTTCTCTAATGGGATCTTTCCTGGGTGGCCTGGAGTGTGGGAGCAGAGATGGGGCAGCTTAGGAGCCCCACCTCCCCTGGCAGACCCCAGCTAGAGTCCTGAGCCTGGCTCTGGGGCTTGTAGGAAGGACAGGGCTGGTCTGGAAGACTGACTTCCTCAAAACAGTTCAGAACATTTTCAGCTGGCCACTGACACAGGTAGAATAGAACTAAATGAATGTCCCAAAGTGATGTGGAACTCCCTACAGCTCTGAGGCATTTCCTTTTAGGTGCTCTAACAGGGCTCAGTCGGGCCTGGAACCATCCCCGAGAGTATTTTGAAAATCTGTAGAGATTACTGGTATATACACACTGAAGAATGGTTCTTCATCCCTCACTCTTCTCATGCCCTACCAAACATTCAGGTAGGTGAAAATTCTGTCTACAGTTATTTGAATCTAGAACCAAACTTCATTTACATAGACATGTGAACTTGTCATTTCCGCGGTCTCCACATCATCTGAATTTCCTAGGAATGCAGCTGTGTAAACCAAGCACACCTCATACTCTGTTTTACATGGAGCTTTGTTGGTAAAACCAAGCTGGTAGCATGAGCCAGAGTGAGTCCTGGTCCACCTCCCTGACAAAGTGTGTTCAGGATGTCTACATTTCCCCAAAGGCCAGGACCAACTCATTATGCCCCAGAGTGTAGACATTCAGAATATGTACATATCAAACACGTGTCATTTATTTGTCCTTTACTTCATAATTAGGAGATTATTTCAATTTTATTTGAAAGTAGGTTCCTCTTTGTGAAGAACATAATGGGGCTCTGCAAACATTTGTTATCCCAAAGAGACTCTGGGGGGATGGAGTGGAGATCCCATTGTGATGCATTCCTAGCACAAGGACTCAATGCCCCATAGAGCAAAGGAAGGAGCTCAGAGACTGAACAAGCCTCTGCTGTACAGGATGTGTGTGTCTGTGTGTGTGCATGCGCGTGTGTGCACGTGTTTGTGTGTTTCTGTGTACTGTGTATATTCAACAGTTCCATTGACATAGTATAATTTTATACTGTATTATCGTTTGCACTTTTCCTAATAGTATATTACATTTTAAATAAATGCAATCATGCATATATTCTTCTACAACTTTTTAGCCAAATGTATCTTAGTTAATCATTCATGTTGGGATAGGTAGCTCTACTTGTTTTTTATGTTTGCATGGTGTCGTGTTGTGTTAAAGTGCTATAATTTACTTAGGTAGTTCCTATTGATAAAGGCTATTTTGTTTCTATTTATTTATCATTATAAGTAACATACATAGGTAGCATTGTGCATCTAGCTAAATATGTCTGTGGAATAATTTCCTTAAAGTGTATCTAAAAGCTTTGGGTCAGAAGGTAAATTGGATATATTTAAAATCTTGATAGATTTTGTCAAGTTTCCCTCCAAAAGAAATCACATTGATTTATATTTCTATAGCAATATATGAAAATACCTTTCTTATGTCCTTTCCAACACAAAAGCTTAATCTTCAAGAAGTTAACAGTGTTATTTTAGGTATCTCATGTAGTTTTAATTTACAGTTTTAAGGCTATGAGTCAGCTTACCTCTTTTCATAGACTGCTGAGGCATCTGCATTTTTGTCTAAAGAACCAACCATGCATTCAGATCTTCTCACTGGTTTTTCTACTGATTTTCATTTACTTACAAGCCTTTTATTTCTATACCATTTTATTTATTATTTAACAGTTCCTATACTTAACACTGAATTTTTAAATAATTATTTATTTGTTTGTTTGTTTGTAAGCAGAGAGAGCTAGAAGAGAGACAGAGAGAATGGGTGCACCAGGGCCTCCAGCTGCTGCAAAGGAACTCCAGATGTATGCACCTCTTTGTGTATCTGGCTCCACGTGAATACTGGGGAATCAAACTTGGGTCCTTAGGCTCTGCAGGCAAGCTCCTTAACCACTGAGCCATCTCTCTAGCCCAACAGTGAATCTTTGAAATGGGGTCTCATGAAGCCCAGGCTAGTCTCAAACTTTCTATGTAGCTAAGGATGACCTTGAACTTCTCATCCTCTTGCCTCCACCCCCTGGGTGCTACGATTGAATTATGATGCCACCATGCCCAGTGTATGCTGTGCTGGGAGTGGGGCCCAGCACAAACATTCCAGCTGAGCTCTATGCCAAGCCCTCCTGCTTGGTCTTCAAAGCTCTTCATGGGGCTGGGGAGATGGCTCGGTGGAAAGAGCACTTGCCTGCAAGCAGGAGGGCCTTATTCACTCGGAGCTCAATTCCCCAACACCCATGTAAACAGCTGGGCATGGCTGCGCACATCCGTAACCCCAGTCCTGGGGGGCCTGGGACCATGGGGATCTGTCTTGATGTGCTGCTGCTGCTGCTGAGCCTCAACCTGTCATGCATGACCTTGTGGGAATCCAGTGGCCCAGGAGGGGCAGCTCTTCTGATTTTTCAAGGGAAGTCAGGAATCTATATTTTCAAGTGTTGGCTCAAAATTTCTAAATACTACATGTGATCCAACTCTACTTATCTGTAGGCTAGACTGACCTTGGCTAATTAGTCATCTGCTTCTTAACAACCACAGCATTCACTGGACAAGTATCTACCCTCAGTAAGCATGTGCACAAATGGATGTAAACTCTTCTGCCTAAACCTGGGTCCTAACTCTAGTCATAACCCCTCCATCTGCAGTGCAGTCTCCTCCTGGATCTTGTTAGACCGTCACAAGGACCATTTCAGACGGAAGAACTGAGGCTCAGTAAGAAAGGGCCAGCACTGGGACTGGCTCCCTAACTGTCTGCTTTGCAAAGTGGCTGTAGCGCCGCCCTAGTGTTTGAATGTGACACCGTGGCTCATTGGCTGGGATCTCAGACAACATATTTAATGGCCACAAGCCTTGGTTTCTTTACATACATGATAGACATGATAATAACAGGACTCTCCCCCCAGGGTTCCTCTGAGCTCGCCTAGGAGAGTATCTGGTATTCAGTAAAGACTCAGTGAAGGGACAGTGGCTCTGATTATGAGCTGGTCCACACTAGTTTCACTCCGCATCCCCACCTCACAAATTGTCTAGAGGTCCTTGAGAAGAACAAGGACTCAGTAGACGAAGGTGGCTTTAACTCTGTCCTTTATCCTGTTTAGTGGGCAAGTCTGAGCTGGGCTTCTGCATCTGTGAAATGGGGTTGAATCAGAGGTCTCTCCATGGGCCCTGGTAAATAACACCAGCCAAGAGGACCTCGGGGAACATCTGTGGTGTCAGTAAGAGCTTGTTGAGCTGGAAATCTGGAGCACAACCCATTGCTCATAGCTCCCACCATGGGCTCAGCTGACTGCAGGCTCTACTCCATTCCAGATGCACAAGGGACCAAGGCACGCTTACTCAGTCTGACCCCCATATGGTAAGTGCCCAGACCTATAAACAGGGCCCTTCTTGTTCCACCCGAGTACCACCACTGACCTGGCAGCTCATAGTGGGGCCTATCTGCTGTGTTACTAAGAGACCCCGGGGATTTAGATCCTGCCTCACCTACTCCTTCTCAAGTTCTAACCTAAATCCAGGGCTCTGCTTCCCTGATATCCCACAACCTACCTGCATGCCTGTTCCACTTGCTGGGTTCTGCCTACCAGTCTACAGGGCATCCTGCCAAGTCAGGCTGGATCCTAGGCTTCAATCTCAGTGTGGCCCACTAGCTCCCACTATGTATATATGCCATATTCCAGAGTATTTCTTGCCTGCCAGGCGGGACATCCTCCTAGAGCTGGCAGTCAGGTCTGCTCAGGGTTCCACAGTGCCCAGGGCAACTGGGGCGGAGGAGGAGGGTCCCACAGCAATGAGTCAAGACAGTCACATTTGTTGGGTGCCTACTGTGTGCTAGGCAGGAGTCCAAGGTCCTTCTGTGTGGGAACCTGGTCATCTTTACAATATCCTTGTGCCATGACTGCTTCACTGTTCCCATCACGCAGCCAAAATTCTTATGTGACCCACCTAGTACCCAGCAGGTTCAGAACTGGGAGGGAGTGGTGGCCCATAATGGAGATGGAACCCAGGTCTGGCACATACCAGGCAAGCATTCTGCCACTGAAATGCACCCCAGCCAAGGGGCCCACATCCTTAATCAATATACTGATAGTGACAACCAAGGCTGGCACTGGAACTTCCTGAAAGGAAGCCACTTGGCATATACCCAGTGCCTTTCAGCCCTTATTTATTTAGCCTCAAAAATGCCTCACTTTTCCTGGTGCCAACCTGCAGATTTCCCCTGTTCCCTGGATAGAAAAATCCCAGACCTATGAACACTTGACCCCAAAGAGGCCCCTCTGACAGGAGGCTCTCTGTCACTCCTCCCAACCCACGGGCATTTGTTCCCTTCTGGCTTTATCAGAGCAGTTTCATCTCAGCTACAACCTGTGGCCCCAGCAGTCTGCTACTTGACCTGAGCCAGGACCTCATAACCTCATTAAAGCAGGAGCGGCCAGTTATGTCCAAGTGCAGCAAGCAGAAGAACTTCACATGCATTCTCTTTCTTGCTCTCCCAAGTCCCCACCCACCAGTTTCCCTCACCTGTGACAATGGGGTAGGACTGTGGGCCTGGTACACTGCTCCCGATGTCTGCAGGGGTGGGGCTGGTCAGGTTTGCCTTCATGTCATCCAGCCCTCCAGCCAGGGAGGCCATGGTTGAATATTCGGTGGTCTGAAAGAAGAAACACACATCTCAGCGCAGAACTCAGAAGCACCCCACTAAAACACACCATCATCCTCTGGGTTCAGCACCAAGTAGGGCTAGGTCATGCCTGGGCTGAGACCTACTTGGGGCTGTGTTGAAAGAACTGATTCAGCTCAAAGAACAAGACAGGTTTCCAGAATAGACAGACCAGTGACCCCAGGTGAAGAAAGTAGAACAGGAGTCTGAAAAGTCAAACTTGACTCTCTGGCCTGAGGTTTCCCTGCAGAGCCCCAGGGGTCCTCCTTGACATCAGTAAGCAAAGGAAGGTAGAAATAAATCTTCTTGTCAGGGGGAGGGACAGGATGCCTTCTGACTTCTGGGCTCTCAAACCACACATAGAATCACATTAACAAGCCTGGAAAGGAACTTGAGAGATCACCCAGTTCAAACTCTCATTTCACATTGGGGGAACTGAGGCCCGTGGGCAGGAGGGCTGTGTCCCAGGCAGAGAAGGCAGAGACCAGTCCAAGGGATGTGCAACCACAGATTCTCACCCTAATCCAGTACATCAAGTCACCTGAGTCACAGTTTAGTGAGTATTTTGGGATTCTGGAAACATATAAACAGCCGTGTATGGAATAAACCAGGTGCAGACCTCCGATTTAGCAGACCCACATCAACCAAGTTCACTGGGCTGTGAGTCACACCCCTTGCAATGAGTCACTTCCTTGCCATTGAAGCCATTGCAGAAGGGTCTCTAGAAAAGGCAGAAAAGATGCTATCCTGAATTTCCCCACAAAATATTATAATTTATAATATAAATTATAAGCATGAGCAATGTGTCTCTTCCTTCCACTCAACCCCTGTTTGCAAACATTTAAGCCAAAAAATGTAGTTGTACATGTCAAGCTTTGGTGCAGGAGGCATTTCAGGATCCTGGTAGTGCCAGTACAGGACATGCCCTTGTCTATTTCTAGGTAAGCTTATGTCCTTGGCAGGCAGGGACAAGGAGGCATGTAGTCTTCCATAATGAGTTGCCAGTATCCCGAGTAGAATGCTCTGGAGTGAGCCACTGTGGGCAAACAGAAGGAGCCACAGGGCAAATGACAGGCTTGGTGCCCTTGATGGCAGCAGTGGGTCCCAGGAGTCCTGAGATACTGCTCACTGAGGATAGCTCGGCCAGAACCCCCTGGGCATATCAATCATCTTCTAGCAGGGCTGATGCGGAAACATGTAGAGAAGAGCCCAGGCCCAGAGCAAGCCCAAGTACTCCAAGAAAGGCAGCCTGGCTGGGGGACGGGTCCACCTGCACCAGGGACCACTCTAACACCGCAGTAATTAACAGTGTGGTATTGGCATGGGGACAGATAAATAGACCAATGAAAGAGAATCCAGGCCAGAAAGTGATCCGTGCACATATGGAACCTTGATATATGGACAAGGAGACATACAAATCAGCAGGAAAAGATGGGCTCCTTAATAACCAGTGCAGGGGCAACTGGTTATCCATTCAGAAACAGGGGAGAAGGAAGAAATTGGATCTTTACACAAGACACAAAAATCAATCCCAGGTGGATTAGAGACCTAAATGCAAAAAGCAAAGGCATTCAATATGGTCAGCTCTGGGCCCTGCCTAAACTCCCTCGGCATAAGTGTGTTCTTTCTTCATGGAGGGAGGAAGGAGGGCTTGCTCTTTGGGGGTGGGGCACAGATGCTCATACAGGACAGGAGTGATCCCCAGTCATCCTCTCACCCCACCTCAGAGCTTCCTCCTCCAGGAAGTTTTTTCTGACCACCTTTCCCCAGGAGACATGTGTCCCACTCCACAGGCTCACCCTGCCAGGTGGCACCTGGGAACTAGCAACCATGGTTTTCACAAGTGCATGAATAGCTCCCACTTTGCAGGCCCTTACTCTGGGCCATGACTTTACCTGTGGCTTCCCCTCTTATCCTTGCAGTCACCCCAGAAGTAGGCTATGATCCCATTTCACCGCTGCAGCACCTCAAGACTTCCTTCCATTATAGAAGGAAAGATCCGCCTAAAGTCATAGCTTCTAGGAAGGGCAGCCAGGATTCAAACCTGGGTCCATCTCCAAACTATTGACAATTAACCTAATGATTTTCCTACTGTAGGCAATGCCCAATAACAGGCCATGAAAGCAATTTGCTGGTTCCAACCATTGTTGACAGAATCAGAAGCAACAGAGCAGAAACCATCCAAGAAAACCACCTGTAAAAGGCAAGTCCTGTTTTGTGCATTTCTTGCCATAAGTCACAAATAGCAGTACTTGGCAGTTGCTCACAGACTCTCACTGCTGAGCCTGCCTACTTTTTGAGTTCTAACTCAAAAAGCATAAGTTTTTCTTTTATTTTTTTAACCCTTCTTTCTCTTTGGATGCTAGCCCAAATCCTAAACGTGTTTGCCCTGAAACTTGGGAGCTTTACATCCTTTTTCTCAAGAAATCTCCTTTGCCTTAAAATAAATAAATATACAAGCAAACAAATAAATGACTAACCAGCATTTGAAGAACACTGCCTGCATTCCATGCATTAGGGAGCTGTTCGTAAAAGGTTATTGTGTAGAATTCCTCCCTGTAGGCCTGGTCTGATCTCAGCCTCTAGTTTACTAAGAATACATAACAAGTAAGTCTGGCAGAGACAGCTCCTCCAGTGCACTGCTGTGTGCAAAGAATGGAGGATAGATGCCTCCCTTAGGGTCTCTCCCAAGACAGACTCTGCTAAAGTTTCTGGATGCCCTGACATGGATCCCAGTTGCTCCCATTATTTCTGCATCATGTGTGCCCCCGAGAAGGCCTGTGTAGAGTGGGTATGCTTTTGTCCCATCTGTGTGTGTTGGGGGGTGCATGTGTCTGTGTACAGGTGCATGTGTGTGTGTGTGTGTGTGTGTGTGTGCATGCATCTGTGTGCACATGAATGTGGAGGTCAGAAAACAACCTCAGATATTATTCCTCAGAAATGCCATCCACCATTTATTTATTTATTCCCTTCTTTCTTTGCTTTCCTCTTTCTCTCTCTCTCTTTCTCTTTATTTTTCTTTCTTTTGAGATAAGGTCTCTAACTGGCCTGGAACTCCCTAAGTAGGATAGGCTGGCTAGCCAGTAAGCAGCAGTGATCAGCCTGTCTCTACCTCTCCAGGGCTAGGATTGCAAGCACATGTCACCATGTCCAGATATTTTATGTAGATATTGAAAATCAAACTTGAGTCCCCATGCTCACAAGGCAAGCACCTGACCAGCTAAGCCATCTCCCCAATCCCTTGTCCCATCTTTAGCAAACCCTGAAATCAGGCTCTTCACAAGTCCCCAGAAAAAAAAGACATGACCCCAAAAATCCCATCCCAGAGGGAGAAAAGCACAGAGCCATTCATTTTCAGAAAAAAGTTCTTGAGGTAGGCTATATATGACCTGGTACTAAGCAAGTCCTGCACCCCAAGCTGGAATACTGGAGGAAAGCTCAGAGGTCACAGTACAGGCAGAGCCAGACAGGATGGTGCAGTAGCTGAGGAGGTCCAAAGCAAAGGTGGGGGCTGGGAAGCTACAGGGATGGGAGATGGCTCGGTGGTTAAAGGTGCTTGTTTGCAAAGCTTGCTGGTACAATTCCCCAGTACCTACATAGAGCTAGATGCACAAAACACTTGGAATTTGTTTACAGCAACAAGAATCTCTCTCTCTAATAAATAAATAAATCTATTTTTAAGTGAAGGTATAAAGGTATAGCAGCTGGAATTGGATTGTGAGGGACTGGCTCCATAACATGTGGATGAACAATGAACATGTGCTCCTTCTAGGTCCTGAAGCATCCCGGCCAGGAGTCCCCAGCCTTCACCCTCACCCCTACCCCTGGCCCTTAGCTGGCAGCTGGGTCTGACAGCAAAGCCAAAGTGAGTGGAAGAGAATTGCAGAAAGTGTGACCAATGAGGTTTTCCTGCCTCTTCATGTGTCTAAGCTTGTAGAGCGATAATGCTAACTGGTTTTGTTTTATTCAGTACATTCCATAGCAAGCAAAGTTAATCGGGTCATTGTGATAGTTGGATGTGGATCATCTTTTCAAGACTTGAAATTTCCAACCTGGATGATGTATACAATGGGAGGTCCACCGTTCCAGTCATTCAAATCCCATTGGCTTCCTGAAGGCAAAGCGAGTCTCCAGAGGGAGTTGGACCTTGGGGACAGTGGAACTCAAAAATAAGGCCTTGGCTGCCCTTTGTCACCCAAGCCTCCCATGCCACCACCTAGCAAGGCTTGCCAGAGCCCAACCTCTCTTTTTGGTGGGATTCCACAGCTGTTTGTTTCTACTTGAGCTGGAGGATATTAACATTAACTTGAGCATTAAATTGTTCCCTTAGTCTATTCTTTGAGCTGCCTGTGATATTTTTTTAAAGAGCAGCTGTGTTTTCTCCAATCTTCTGGGCCCCTGGAGTATCACTGTACTGGCTGAACCTCAGATGATCCAGACACCTCTCCCTGCCTCTGTCTGGTGGGCTCGGTCACTTAGAGATCCAACTCAAATGTCACTTCCTCAGTGAACACATTTTTGGTGTTATATCCCTCCAAAGAAATCATCACTCTCTTCTCTAAGCTTCCAGACTTGGTGGCTTTTTAAGATAGACCCCTGTTATGTCACTTCTTGCCACATCTAATGGATATTTGGTCCTCCCCCTCAGGTTACCCTGACAGCACAGAACAAGTGCTTGTTGAGCAAATGAATGAATTATCTAGCCACCTGATAGAAGCCACAGATCTCAAGAATTAACTGGAGTTCAGACATGGTAGCATATGCCAATAATTCCAGCACTAGGGAAGCTGAGGCAGGAGTGCCCAGAGTTGCAGGCCAGCCTGGGCTACACAGTGAAATACTACCTCAAGAAGCAGAACAAATAAATAAGAGAATTAACTGGAAAGTGTTTGAATAATAACTTCAAGTGATGTGCACCCACTGTCTTCCTCCCATGTGTACCCTCCATCAAGCCAGGTGGCCAGCGAGGTCCCTTTCCACCACTAATCAAAGCTCCTGAGGAAATAACTTTGCTTGATGGGATAGCAAATGTCCACCACATGTAATGGAGGCAGTGGAAGAAAAAGGCCTTATTTTTAAAACTTCTGGAGACACCGTTCATCAGAATATTCAAATTCCTTGCTCATCTCTCTTATAATTCAGTACCAGAAAAAAGGTTGTTTCCCATGATGAGTTGTTAATTTGCCTCTGACTGAACAACCAGACCTTTAGAAACCATTGCATACCCCCTTTCACTTTTGCTGCCAGGAAGCTCAGTCAAATTCAGTGCTCAACCACCACGACGACATCATCACTGGCTCCTGGTATACTATGCTCTTCCCTTTTCTCGACATAATTTCTGAACGTTGTTTTTTAAGACTTACATAACATGTGTGTAATTGTTTATTTTGCAGGCTACCTGCAAGTCTTTTGTAAAAACTGAAGACGGGCAGAGATAGACTGATATTTTTTAAAAGCATGAGAAAGAAGGTAAGGAAGATGAGAGAAAGAGAAGAAAGTGTTATTGAGGTCTCTTTTCCTGCTCACAGTGGCCTCTGCTCCCATTTCTCATAATTACTTGGGAAGCCCAGGGCTAACAGGTGGAGAACGCACCGTCCTACTAGTATGCACTGGTGTACCTACACTGTTGGGTACACTGCCCATCCCAGACACTTCCTACCCACCCCCTCCAGCCACTGACTGTCATACGCAAAATATGTGTTCTCCAACTCCTCCTTCTCTGAGCCTTTGGAAGTCTTTCTTAGGATATCATTTCAGGTTCTTCTCTCTCCTCACGGGGGCCACTGCTGCTGGCCTTGCCCATGACCCAGAAAGAAACAAGAATCAGGTCAGCAACTCAGGTTGCCCACTCCCACATAACCAGCTGGGATAAAACTTTCTCTGCTTGCAGCCACAGGTCCAATAAGCCTCAAGGTCAAGACCACCAACCAGGACTGTCCACCCTCCACACAGACAGCAGGCTCCGGTTTATGGAAGGCCTCTCTCTCTCTCTCTCAAATATCAGTCAAGGTTATCTCACCCATGTGAAGCCCTGAGGAATAGACAGGGTGGATGCTATCATCATTTTTACCTGTGTCATTTAGAGCCGTGGCCCAGTGTAGAAAGAAGCTGAGCTAGGAGTGGTCACAGAGTTCTTGTCTCAGCTCAACCTCTTTCACACCTGTGTGGCTGTCACCAACTAGGTCAGCTTTGGTGGGAAGGCCACACTGGTAAGACACGGTGAAGATGGGGTTTTAGTCCTAAGCCCTTGCTGCCTGCCTGCCCTGGGGCTCATGAAACTCGGAGGGATGGGCGAGGGAAAGCACCTTGGAGACAAGTACCGGGAGGTTGAAGAATCCTAGCAGGGGACTCAGAGGTATGTGCCCCACAAGAATGTGTACCGGGCATCATTGGTTCCCTAGGAAATTACCTGGAAAAGGACTGCCTGGGGCTGCACCAAGTATTGTCTCATCAGCACGGGGCACCACTGCCATAGCATGGAGGAGAGAAGAAACAGACACGTGAGAAGGAGGGCAGCGTGAAGCACAGCATGGGGCAAGTTTGTTGGGCTGGCTACTCAGATGGCCACCTCTGGCCAGGAGGCTTCCCTGTCACTTGCTGGTCTCCTCTGGGCCCTCTACCAGGTCTCAGAAGACCTCAGGAGCTCAGCCAGAGCCAGGCTACCCATTCCCATCCTGAAGGAACAGACAGACACCTGATCACCTCCATGCCTCCCCAGAAAAAGGTGGAGGCTAACGTGGGGGAGGGAAGTCCTCAGGGATCCAGCCTGAAGATTAAGATTGGGGAAGTAGAGGGCTTCTGGGGACTTCTATCTAGGGACATTCATTCCATAATCTCTAAGTCTCTTCTACCACTGACATATTTTGCAACTGTCACTGGCCCACAAGACAAAATGCAATTTCCCTTTTCAACAAATGAATTTTGAAGTAAGAAAAGAGTCAGGGGTAGTCTACAAGTAAAAAAGAGACTTACGGATACATCAGTTGATTGAAATGTTTACTCAAATCAGACTATAAAATACATAACTGTAAAAAATTATGCCATGCAAGGAAACAATTTTATTTGATAACATTAAGGCATTTGCTAACTTTTAAGTATGATTGATGATATTAATTATTATTTGTTTAATGTCTCTAAAAGGAAATCTTTGAAGGATTCATTTAAAAATATTTATGGATGAAATGATTCAGTGTCTGGAGCTGGCTTCAAAATGAAATGCATCTCTACAGTGGAATCCTACTCCTGATACAAAGGAGCCACGTGCTGGAGGGTGGGGGGGCCTCGAAAGAATTCTGCTAAGTGAAAGAAGCCTGCTAGAAGAGACTTACATGGAATGTTCAGGAACCACAGATTTGCCAAAACAGAAAGTGAAACAGCGACTGTCTGGAGCAGGGGATGGAATAGGGGCTGACTATAAACCAGCATGAGAGATCTGGAGAGATGAACTTGTTCTAAGACCAGACTGTGATGATAGTTAAATTTACTAAAAAGTGCACACTCACCATGAGTGAATAAAAATTATACTCAAATAAGGTTATTTATAAGTGGAAGTGGTAAAAGGATATTGATTAAATTAGACTATAGAGTGAGTTTATAACTGTTGGGACTGGGTGAAGGGGCTTCAAGCTGATTCGACTATTCCATCCACTTTGCAAGTCTCCAGAAAGTTAAAAATCTCCCAGCTAGCACGTACCCAACTTGTGCCATGCTTACCAACTGGGATGATTAATCTTCAGTGTCAACCTGAATGGATTTGAGACCACCTACGAGACACGCCTCTAGGCATGTCTGTGAAGGTGTTTCCAGAGAGGTTTAACTGAGGAGGGAAGACCCGCCCTGAGTGTGGATGGCGTCATACCATGGGCTGGGGTCCTAGACCAAATAAAAAAGGGAAAGAAGCAATTGAGCCGAGCACAGCATTCATCTTTCTCTGCTTCCTGACCCAGGACACAATGGGACCAACTGTCTCAGGGTCCTATGCCACGGCCTCCCCACCACAAGGACTGCGTTCCTCTGAACTCTAAAATAAACTCTTCCTTTCTTAGGTTGCTTTTTGTCAGGCCAGTTACAGCACTGAGAGAAGTTAACTAATGCGCCAGCTCTTCTTAGTGGTCTGTAAATACTTGTGAACTTATAAGAGCATCCCAGAGGCCAAGGGCAGCCTGCTCTTTGCCTTTTCCTCCTTGCCTCCAGCCCTCCTGCTCTGGGCCAGACCCTCTGCAATTTCAGGAACTGTGTTTCTGCAAACACAGGATTCATCAGACCTCTGTCTGCCTGGCAATTTTCTGTATGCAATGTCCTTGTGGGTCTGTTGTGTCCTTGGAATCCTGGGGTGTGAGCAGATGTAGGAAAGATGCTCACAAGGGGAGCCCAGGTGTGTTCATGCCGGCTCAGTGCCAGTTCCTAGCCCCAGAGGCAGAGTCACAGAAGACTTTACTTCCAGGCCCAAGGGAAACAGCTGTGGAGAGACCCGCATCCTCAGGCCAGCATAAGGCACAGTCCTTGATGCTAAACTCCACCCAGCAAAGCATGCATTGACAAGGAAATCTGTCTGGACTATCACAGGTTGGATTGATTGGCAGGAAGCCTGTAAATATATTTCTGACTCTGCAGAAATCCCATGCAACCTGGGGCAGAGCCTTTCCCTCAGTGGTTCCATCTGTCAGGAAGGACACAGTTGAGAACATCAGAACCCTCCCCCAGAGTCTATGCCTCTATGCCCTATCAAGGCCTGTACCACAAGGCTCTTCTTCACACAGCCCCAAGCCAGGACCAAGATCAGTGAAGGTGATGCCCATTCTATGCCAGGTCCATAAATCCACGGGGCTGGCAAGCAGTGTGGCTAAGAAGCCCACCAGGCTTAGGACCAAAAGAATGGAGTTCATGACTTAGCCAAGTTCTTGCCATATGATGCTAGGCCATGTGCTTCCTGTTCTCCTCTTCTTTCTCCCTTTGTAATATGTGACCTATCTTGAAAGATCATAAAAAGATACAAAAGAGGGTGACAAGAATGCCAAGTTTTGGAGGGCAGGCTTTTTTCTTTTCATTTTTTTGAGCCCCTATGGCCAGACATGTAATGAAAAAGAAAAAGAAAGAAGGAACAAAGTAAAAGAAGAAAGGAAGGAAGGAAGGAAGGAAGGAAGGAAGGAAGGAAGGAAGGAAGGAAGGAAGGAAGGGGCTTTAAAAACACTTCCTGCGAGGACTGCAGTTCAAATGCAACTGTTCTGTTCATTGAGTCTCTCGTTGCCGATGCCTCAGTCATACTATTGCACTATAGGGTTTTTCATTTGTGATTTTTAACTTTGAGATGAGGTCTCACTATGTAGCCCTAGACTGGCCTTAAATTCCAGATCTTCCTACCTCAGCCTCCCAAATGCCAAGATTATAGGTAGAGGCCATCACACCCAGCTGCTGTATTATAGTTTTTCAAAATGACATCACTGTGGGAACTAGGAAAGAGGACACATGAAATCCCTCTGTAGTATTCAACATGAATCTAGAATCATCTCAAAATAAAACATTAACTATTTTAAAGTAACAACCCCAAACCAAACCAACAAGGGTTTAGCATTGTGTCTTACTAAATAAAACTGAATCAAACTTGAAAAAAGTTTGTATGGAGGGACCATGATGACACTTACCAAAGGACTCTCTTTTCTACTATGGATTACTGTTAGCAGTAACTAGGGGAAAGAGTTCTCAGGGATTCTAGAAAGCCTCCCTCTTCCAAGATGGCCTTCCTCATGTCCCCTCACTCTGTGCTTCTAAAACACCTGTGTGTGCAGATCTCTACCACTCTGCATTGCACACCTCACTGTTTCGGGTCCCCTCTTCCAACTACAGTGTCAGCTTCATGAGTAAAAAGTGGATCTCCTTCATTTTTGTGGCAGAAGTTCCTGGCCCAGAGCCCGGCTCTTAAAAGAAGTGACGTAAAAAGTGAGTCAAATGAAGTGGAACAGGTACCACAGCCCCCCTCTGCCAAAGGTGCTTCCCAGGGTCGCTAAAGATACATGGTACCAAGGGACTTTCCTTCACCAGAAAGCACTTGCCTATGTCAGAATGGTTTGCAGCAGAAGTGAGGAACTTCCAAGAAGTTTGGTGACTCATCTCCCCCTGTGCTGTATCCAACCTGCCAACCCTCCTCAGCACACCTCACAAGTCTTCCAGGAGGTGTGGAACAGCAGGGTCACCCCAGGCAGGACAGTGAGGTCAGGCATCCATGGTTCCTGTCCCAGGAAACTTTTCTAGCAATGACTAGTTGTGAGAATTTGGGTGAGCCCCAAGTCTCAGGACCCAAATATCAGACACTAATGTTTACTGATGCTCAAAACCCACCAAGTGGGTGTCTGGGTGATGAGGAACTTGGTACTTTCTGGTGGGGAGACTTGACACCACCACACAGAGATGGCTGAGAGGAAGTGCTCCCTGGCCCCCTGGAGGCCTCCATGGTGGCCTTAGGCGAGCTCTCCTGCTCTAGTTCCCAACAAATGTCTACTGAGACACCCTGAGTGGCCCAGCCTAATCCAGTGTAGAGCCTCAGGGCCCTTCGTGCTCCTTCTGGACCCCTTCTGTGATGGCTAGGTTTTGTTGTCAACTTGATCTTTTCAATTATCTTGGTTGGGTCTCTGAGGATGTTTACAGGAAGGCAGCCTCTCAGTAGGGGTCAAGATGTAAAGAAGCTCAAAGAAGCTAGAAGTAAACATTCTTTTCTGTGTGGGAAGTGCAGGAAGGAAATTCCAGAGACTCAGGAAGCCATTAAGTCTGGGGAAGGGTTGTAAGACCCCATCCTAAGACTATATAAAGGGGAAGAAATTCTCTCCTTGCTCTCCTGCCTGTTTGCTGTTCCATGCGTATGGTGTTGGTGATGGGTTTCTCTCTCGGCTTGGACCTGTGAAAGGGGAGAAGCCTCTTTTGCATTCTGGAACTTCCCCTGTATCTATAGCTACAAATAAATCCTTTCCTCCCATAAATTGTGCCTGGTTTGAAGATTCATCCCAGCGGCGTGTGGCTGACCAGAACACCTTCTTTAACTGGGACACAGAAT
This sequence comes from Zapus hudsonius, assembly GCA_004024765.1. Taxonomy (NCBI): domain Eukaryota; kingdom Metazoa; phylum Chordata; class Mammalia; order Rodentia; family Dipodidae; genus Zapus; species Zapus hudsonius. The sequence continues at coordinate 59,823 of PVHP010000199.1, forward strand.
GCTTGCTTCTGCTTCCCTGGTGGCCTTGTCACCTGCCTCATTCATACTGTTCTCACTCCAGTTCATTAGAAATGGAAAGCCATTACGTGTGTGATAAAAATAAACATGGGAAACCTGTTCAGGTTCCCTCCCTGCTGCTGGAAGCTTTGTGCTTTTGTTTCTCAATAAACCTAATAAAATTTAAAATGCTGAAATAAATAAATAAATAAATAAATAAATAAATAAATAAATAAATAAATAAATAAATAAATAAATAAGGGGCTGAGGAGATGCCTACATGGTTAAATTTAGTTGCTTCTTTGCAAGACCTGTCAGCCTGGGGTTCAATTCCCCAGCACCCACATAAACCCAGGCACATGCATCTGGAGTTCATTTGCAGTGGTGAGAGAGCCTGGTGTGTGTGTGCATGCATACATACATACATACATACATACATACATACATACATACATACAAACACAGACACAAGGAATTCAGTCTGGACTATCACATGATAAAAAAAAAGCATTCATTAACTCCTTTGCTTGACCAGGGTGCTGTTTATTTGCAAGCTTACAACACAGAAAAGTTTTCTGACAAGGATATCCTCCCTATCCTGACAAGGTTTGAAGCCTTAAACCATAGGCAAGGCCTCCTGAGGGGTAAGGGCTCAGCAGGGCAGAGGCCTATGGGAAGAAGAGGAGGACTCCCTGGGCCAGGTGGCCTGAAGCCTGTTCCATCCCTCCTGACTATATGTGTGTCAGTCAGCTGTAGGTCCCATGTGGAGAAGGAAAGAAAGTTCTAGAAACAAAGCTCAATCTCCAGGCAGCTCAACTTCACACTTTTGCTATGGGGCGGGGAGGCTAGTAATGCCATCCCACTAGAAATAGGCAAGGAGAGTCATTCCCACCAAGAGAATGTAGGGTTCCTAGCTTCTGAGGGGCCTTAATGAAGAAGGATACAAAGATGGAACCCATTCTCAGACACCTTTTGCAGGAGGAGAGGGGCCATCCAAGATACCCATAGTTAATGTTCACAGTTTTCAGGAGGACAGAAAGGTTATCTTGGGGTCATTTTTAAAAAATGAGATGGGAAAACTTTCTTTTGAAGAGAGAAATATCAGAGAGGGGGCAGGGTGGGGCAGAGGTGGGCCTGGATATCTTTCCCCGCAACCACTCCCCCAGCTCTGCTGCTATAGAGTGGGACCATGCACGCACTCCCTTCCCCACTCCACCCACCTCAGGCCACTTCTATGGTCCTTCTCTCTGTCAGAAAGAACTTTCTAACAGGCAACATTCTGCAAACACAAGCCCATGCAGTCATGGAGAGAGTGCCCTCTTGTTACCATGATTCCCAATGTCTATGAGGAACTGTCCAGAAAAAGAAGGCTAGGAAGGCTAAGGCCTTTTGTGGTGGTGAACTCCGACCCCTTGGTCTGCAATTCAGAGGGTTCTGCCAACTCTCAAGTCACCCTCACACACCCTCCAAATGGTGGGGCTAAGCTGATCTTACTGCATGCTTCCTACACACTGGAGACTGTTCCAGGTTCAAGTGCATTCATTCACTAGATCCTCTCCACAACCCAAGGAGGTACTACTAACCTCAGATGAAGAAAATGAGGCACAGGTGAATGTGTGAACATCGTCATCAAGATCATGAACACCACCACCAACAGCTGTGGGTCACTGATCAGCCCCATGGTGTTACAAACGAGGACACTGGGCTTGAGGGACACCGAGTAAGTCACAAAGCAGGGAATTAAACTTAGGTCCAAAGTGTGTGTGTGTGTGTGTGTGTGTGTGTGTGTGTGTGTGTGTGTGTGTGTGTGTGTGTGTGTGTGAAAAGGCAACTTCATTCCTTGTCTTCCACCTCACTTGAGGCAGGGTCTCTTGTTCACACTGCATCTGCCAGGCTAGTTCACCTGTGAGCTTCTGGGCAATTCTCCTGTCTCCTCCATCTCCCTTCTGGCCATAGGCACTCTGGGATCAGAGGTTCTGGTACTGTAGCATCTGGCTTTGGTTCTGGTTTGGACTCAGTACTCATGCTTGTGTGTCAAGCGCTTTATCCACTGAGAACCTCCCAACCCAGAGTCTGCATCTTTCACATTGATTCACAATGGCCCAGAGCAGGGAACCCAGGTCCATGTTCCCAGGGCCTATGGCATCGATCTACTGCTGATCAAATCTCCTCCTTGCTCTCAGAGCATGTCTTGTAATAATGACTTCTTCTAATAAACATGCTGCTGACTTCACCCACTGTTCTTCCCATTGACACAGCTCCTATGTGATAGACTTAGAGGACAGGTATGCTCAAACTGAATGTCAACATTAGACATTAGTCTCAACACTAATGGGAAACAACAGAGAAAGAAAAGGTGAGGCATTCTTAGCATCATTAAGGAAAAGCCAGGCATCCATCTGTTGGCTTGGCTCACACTGTTTTTTTTTAAATATTATTTTATTTATTTATTTGAGAGCAAGAGAGAGAGAAAGAGAAGAGGAGAGAGAGAGAGAGAGAGAGAGAGAGAGAGAGAGAGAGAGAGAGAGAGAGAGAGAGAGAATGGGCACTCCAGGGCCTCTTGACACTGCAAACAAGCTACAGATGCATGTACCACTTTGTGCGTCTGGCTTTACTTGGCTACTGAGGAATTGAACCTGGGGCATCAGGCTTTGCAAGCAACTGCCTTTAACCACTCCCTCTGTTTTTTGTGGGGTTTATTTTGTGTTTACTGAACACAAGCTGCCGGCTTGTAGAAAGTTGAGAAGTTAAAGGAAGAAGATGCTGGCCTTAGGTTTTGGCTATTCTGGATTAGCCCACATTTTAGCTAATGTTAATTAGTAGAGATAAACCCAGCACAGTGACAATGATATTTTGCTATGTGCCTTTTTGTCGAGGTTAAGTTTACTTAAGAGCCTCTGCTTTTCATTAGAGAACCGTGCTTGCATTTTCTATTACATTTAATTTTGTGAAGCTTGCATCTCAGACCAGGAAACAAAGCATAGTCATCATTTTGGTGCTAATACCTATAATTTACTTAAACAAGCAAGCCATTTGCCTTGAGACTGTACATGTAAACAAACACACTTCTCCTGAAGGCTCAGCTGGAGTCTGGTCTTGAAGCATGCCTCTTTCTCCCTTTTATACACACATATATTAAATGAGCTTCCTGATTTTATTTCCTTCACCTCTCTCCCACAAGTCAAACCTCAGATAAAACATACTGACTAGAAATGTTTCACATAAACAAAAGCTATCAAGCAACTGATATGGCCACACCGCCCATCCAACAATCTTCAACCCTGTGTTGGTCCAACAAAACATCCTCCCTGTCCAACCTAGAAACCTCCAAAATGTGCTCACTCTCACTTCCATGAGGGGAAGAGGTTTGATCCCCAAATAAAAGACAAGCTCAATGTAATAGGAAGCTGAGAGACCCAGGCAGGCTTCTCCTTGCCATCCTGTGTCAAGCTCACAAAGAGAAAAATCGTATCATCCGACATGGTTGGAAGAGTTTAATCCGAAGCAGTGCTAATTAATATCCCTGGCTTTCCAGAAGCCAGCGCCACATACAGCTGCGAGGGCAGCGAGGCTGTTCTCCCTTCAGTTTTATGGGGAGAACATTTTCATTACAAAGCCTCTCCCAGGCCCTCCTTTCCCCACCAGATTAGCCTGGAGAAAGAGCCAGGGATGATCCATCTCTCAGAAAGCCTTCACTCCTCATTCACTTCATAATTTATATCCCATCTGAAAAGTTTACTGGTGCAGCTCCCCATGTACCTGGCCACAGCCCTTCTGACAAGACCCCTTGTCAGGGGGAGTTTGTCACTAGAATGGGCCACCTTTTGGAAATCTACCTTGGAGACAAAGCTGACTCCAATGACCACCATTTCCCCCAGTAAATATGGAAGCTATCTAAACTCGCTCTTTTGTGAAAGTGTTATGGGTGGTCCCCAGGCTCCTTAGAGCCCTGGGGGTGATCCCACTTCTATCCTCGGCTCCCAGGCAGGTGTCTTCAGTTGATTGGCCAGGTAGAACCATTTTTAGTCCAAACTGCCAGATCCCAGACAGATCCCGGTGAGGCCACCGGCCTTAACATTTTGTTCTCAAACCCCACGTGCTGCAGGCTGTCTCTTTCCAGCCTCCTAGAGGGACCCCCAAATCCAATCTAAATGTCTTGAATTTACCTGTTTGTCTTTTATACATATAAATAGCTGCATTTCCATTCTCTCTTTGTTTCTCATTTTCATTTGGTTCTAATATCTGCATGTAAATGTCGGAAAATAGCATCTGTAATTGGAGATTATGAAGTATGGCCAGCTCCTGACAGGCTGCTAAGGAAGATGGATTATCCTCATTTTTCTGTAAATTTTGTCAATTTTGGAATTCATAAGCTATCAACACTGATCAAAATGGGACTTCACAGCTGTGTCAAAAAGAGAGAGAGAGAGAGAGAGAGAGAGAGAGAGAGAGAGAGAGAGAGAGAGAGAACAAGAGCGCACACAGGCAAGAGCGCAGGAGTCCGCGTGGTGTGGGCACAGCAGATTGGATGGCCGGCATCCTCGTGGCCACCCTCATCCTGCATCCCCTCCCTCCACACTGGCAGCTCCCACGGCATGAGCTCTAGTCTCCTGGCTAAATCAAATAGCTAAATCAGGAGACTGGAAGGCTGCAAATCCTCCAAGGCACCCACTCAAACCCGGACTTAATTTATTGCCGGGTGCTGCTGCCTTCCTTATTTATCCCGAGGAGCCGGCCTGCAGAGTCTCTCGGCTCAGGCCTCAGAGGTGTTCCACTCCTTCCAGACCATCACAGCCCACTTGAGGCAATTGTGCTGGTCTCTCTCTCTCAATTTTCCCATTACTGGGAGTAAGTACTGTTGGGACTCTGTAATAGCCCGACTGCAGCCCATATCAATAACAGATGAGGTTTAATCGTCCAACACAAAAATTATTTAGGCGCAGTAAGGACATTCAATGTCATTTGCATAATGGCATTTCTATCGCACGCACCTAACCCGTCTTGCATAAACAAGGCCTTGGGACCATAAATAATAATAAATCATGACGTCTGCACGCCTCTTGTGGTAATAGGAGCCACTCTTTGTGGAAATTATTTCAGCAGGAAATGGGCACTGTAATTTTAAAGACATGTGGCGCGGTGAGGCGCGGTAAATCACGTGCATTCGCACATGAGCCCCAGGAGCAGCCTGGGACCTGCCTTGAGCCCAGAGTGCCCTCCTGGGGTGGCCACAGCCTCTAGAACTGCCACCAGTATGTGCCACACTCCCGGGATACGGCAGATGAGCATGCTCAGAGCCTAGCAAGAGGAGGCTAGGTTTGGACCTGAAAAGGTTCCCAGGCCTCTGGTCAGAAACCATCTTTGCTCCAAGAAAGTGGAAGTTCCCTGAGGGCAGTGACTTGTTCTATGTAATGAGAGGGGAGGATCCAGAGCCTGGGTGGAGAAATGATGAGAGAGAGGCTTATCTCTCAGGAGGAGTTAAGGTGACACTAAAGACGCCCTGGTGGCCCTGAAGCAGTGATCCAAAGAAAAACCATCTGGGACACCCTCGGCTAAGGGGTCAGAGGAAGTGTGCAGATGGTGAGCTAGTGGCCAGCAAATAGGCCAGGCCTACAATCTGGGGGTGGGGTAGCTGGGAATCCAAGCCCAGCCTCTCCATGCTTCAACCTTGCCTGATACCAGGCCTTGCTCACAATTATTCTGAGCAGTAAACCCGAGATTGTGCACCAAGGGACCCCATAGAGGGGTGCTGTCGGTGTTACCCTTCCCGCAACCAAAGCAACTTCAAGTACAAGTTCAAGTACTTTGGAACAACCTCCATCTCAGCTTCCTCTGTACAAGAAGAACATAATAAGGGGTCCCTACCTGTCTCCCAGGTGCTTTGTAACAGAGAGTGGGCTGCGTGTGGCAGATGAAGGTGACTCCTCTGATGGATAAGTGTGGGGAAAGAAAGAAAAGCTTCCCCACCCTTGCTGCCCAGTGTCCTCTCCAGCCCCTGCATGCTTGCAGGGAAAAGCCCTGGCAAACCCACCACAGGGATATCTCTGGGAGGGAAAAGAAGGGACTGAGGCTGGAACTCTTAGCTTCAGCTCTACCTCCCCGTCCCTGTGGTCATGTGTTTGCCTCACAGTGGAGAGGTGCCATGGTGAGCTACTACTTGGGTTGCTGATGAAGTGCAGTACCTCTGTGCCATGTCCACACTGCTTTCTCTCTAGATACCAAAGCGCGAAAATGCTGCCTACACAGAGATTTAACAACAAAAGTTACATTTGTCTCCCAGGGGAACTGAGAAGCAGTGATCATTGCTTCATAGAGTCCAGCCTCTTGGGCCTGAGGAGGCCTGAGTGCACAGCACATCGTTAAAGTACAGCACCCATGATCTTCAGAAGTATCGGGACTCGGGCATTTGCAACCCCACCTTCAGCTTTATGTGTACACCCCATTCTCACCAAAATAAGGAAGCTTTGCTCAAAAGCCAAATAAAGCCTGGAGTTTAGTTTTTAGTGTTGTACTAACGTTGGCTTCTTAGTTTGGACAAGCAGGCTGTGGTTGGGTAAGGCACTAAGAGCAGGGAAAACTGGGTGAGAGGTATATAGGAACTCACTGGTCTATCTTTACAACTTTTTTCCTGAAGTTAAAAGTATATGAATAAAAACTAAAGAGGAAAAGGAGGAAAAGAGGCCAGACCTCACTCATAGTATGAGAAGAATAAATTCAAAACATAATGCATCACATTTCATCTAGCAGATACAAAAGGTTAGCATTATACTATACAAAAGCAGGCCTTTCTCACTTAGGGGTATAAACCTCTTTGGAGAGCAATCTGGCCCTGTGTTTAAAAATTCGTAATACAAATAAATTGAAACAGCCCTTCCACTCCCAAGGATTCATCCTGCAGGTGTCATCTCTCCTGTACATTTATAAATGTGGGAAAGGGTGCTCAGTACAGGCAATTTGGAAAAATAAAAATTTTGGAAGCAGCCAATAGGAGACTTACTAAATAAGCTTTGATATCCTACATAGTGAGATGCTGTTATATTAAAAGAATGAAGCATAGAGTGAGACCCTACCTCAAAAAAAAATTAAAGAATGAAGCAAAGCCAGGTATGATGATTCATGCCTGTAATCCCAGCATTTGGGAGACAGAGACAGAAGGACAGGAGTTCAAATCTATCCTTGACTACATAGAGGGTTCAAGTCCAACTTAGGCTACATGAGACCCTGACTCAAAAATAAAAATAAAAAAGTAGCACTTTATTTATATGACCCTATCATCTATCACCAATAAGCACTCATTAATAAAAAATGGCAAAAATAGAACAATGTACACATTATGCTAGTATCTGTGTTTAAAAGGGAGGTATTGTAGATAGATTTAAATATATAAATATATATTGACATGCATGCTTTGCACTCACCAGAATATTTTATATAAGTACAACTCAACTTATAATATTTATTATATTATACATATATTATATATATTGGTACATCCCAATAAACCCATTGTGAGTTGAAAATAATATAATAGGTCAGGAATGCATTTAATGGTCTGGGGAGATGGCTCAGTGGTTAAAGGCTGATAGCCCAGGTTCAATTCTCCAGTACCCACGTAAAGGCAGATACACAAAGTGGTATATGTGTATGGAGTTCAGTTGCAGAGGCAAGAGGCCCTAGTGCACCCATGTTCCCCCTCTCAAATAAGTGAATAAAATTTTTAAAGCATTTACTAACTCTTATCTGCCAAACACAGCTTTGACTAACTTGGTTTTAACTGTGCTCAGAACAGATGCACGTGCTCACACTTATGTCAAATCATCTATCACAATCAGATATTGAAGATCTCGTGTACTGAAGTGGAAAACACAGTGGTTATATAGGTATGCTTTTGTATCATAAACTTGATAATTGTAAGTAAACCGTGGTTAACTGGAGAACATCTGTGTCCATATATATTTGTATGTCCATTAGAAAGAACTTAACGGGGGTTAGGGAGATGGCTTAGTGGTTTATAAAGCCTGATGGCCCGGGTTCAATTCCCCAGAACCCACATAAAGCCAGATGCACAATGTGGCACATGTATCTGGAGTTCATGTGCAATGGAAAGAGGCCCTGGTGTGCCCATTCTCTCTCTTTCTCATAAATAAAAATATCTTTAAAAACTTAAGAAGTATAGAAACAACCAGTAACAGGACTATTTTGGGAGGGAAACGGGACATGGAGAAAAGAGAGAAGAGGAGACTAACTTTTTATTGCACACATCTGGTAACATTGGGATGTTTTATCACTATTGTTTATTATTACTGGGGAAAAATTTGAAACTTACTATATATCCCAGGTGGGCCTGGCAATCCTCCTGCCTCAGTCTCTCTAGGATTGCAGATATGTACCACCACACCAGCTAAAAAAAAGTTTTAATGAGAAATAAAAGTATTGCACAGGTCAATGAGCAAGTGCTTCTTGGATTTGAGCAAATCCATGACTGTGTCCATGGGCCCCTCAGACCCCTCTTTTAGGGGCGCCCTTCATAACCCTGCATCACCCAGTCTGACTGGCAGGAGTCTCTCTGGGACAGCATGCTCAACAGTAGGCTGCTGAGGTGTGAATCCATGTGCCGAGCTATGTGCCTAAAAGCCTGCTCCATGGCCCAGCCCAGGGAAGGGAATTGTCAGTATGACATACAACTCCAACCAGGGGCTGGGAGAGATTCCGGGTATTCTCCTCCCATCTTCTCAGTGTTCAGATGGAAGCTGGGGTGGGAAGACACTGCAGAATGACTGATAGCCCCAAATCATGACTCATTGAGAGAAGCAAAGAGATGCTTCTAGATCTTTGGGTTCTCACTTATTAAACCAGCAAAACAAGAATAATAGCTTCTGTCATTCCTCAGATCACAGTCAGTTTGGTGGGGATCCAATGGTCACAGATAGAAATGAAATCAGGAAATCCCAGCACATTTCAAGTACAGAAATGGGAAATGGGAAGGAGCCTGATGTGTGCAGGAGAACTTGGCTGGCACATAAGATCCTGCTCCATTTCAGTATGAACTTACTTTTGAAAATCAGAATGCAGGGCTGGAGAGATAGCTCAGCAGTTAAGGCACTTGCCTCTAGTGCCTAAGGCCCAGGGTTCAATTCCCCAGCACCCACATAAGCTAGACCCACAAGTTGTGGCCCTGGTAGTCTCTCTTCCTCTCTCTCTCTCTCTCTCTCTCTCTCTCTCTCTCTCTCTCTCTCTCTCTCTCTCTCTCTTTCTGCTAGAAAATGAATAAATAAAATATTTTTAAAAAGAAAATCAGAATGTCATGATACAATGAAGCTGATCTTACTTCAGTGCTACTGAAGATATCTTCTGAGAATTTGTAGATTATTTTAACATTCACATGCAGACATACACAAGCATACAAAAGTCACATCTCTGCCAATGAGTAAGTGCTAGGAAAGAAGACCTATGATCACGGTAGAATAATTAAATCAGAAAAGGCACAGGGAAGACTGAAAAGAAACAAGTCCTCAAACTCTTCTGAGAACATGAGTTCATTGACTTTTTTGGTTCAGTTACTCATTCTTTCATACCTCACTGTTTTTTTCAGAAAAAAAAACCTGAAGGGAACTCATGATGACACAAAAACATATATGGAGATATAAAGAGAAGAAAAGAAAGCCAACAGAACATAAAATGGGGCCAATAACAATCAACTGTAGCCAACAATGAACATGTATGACATGCTGAGCATGGGCACCCCCACTTCAAGGAGACCCACAGTTAACCTCAAGCGGTCCTAGAAGGACAACAGATGTTATCCCATTTTTATGAACAAAGAAAGTGAGACTTTGCAAAGTTCATTACCTGGGCCTTGACCATGAGGCTGGTGAGTGATAGAGCTGAGATAGAACCTGACTCCAGAACCTACATTGTTAATTTCCATGCTCTCCATACCTTCAAAGCCAAGATCACGATTAGAGACTTATGACTTCCTAGAGCAAGGGACACATTTGGTCCTCTTAGCTGCCACATGGAGAAGGAAAACTTGGTGATTCCAGAGTCTGTGAGAGGCTAACTGTCCATTACTCGGGTTTCCTAACTGATCCTCGGTCCAGGTAGCATTCCTTCCAGGTTTCCCAAAGAAGCATCCCATGGCCATGGATGATTTGCACAGATGATGTTACAGGATATGCTTCACATACAGGGTCAGGCACCACCACAAAATTCAACTCAGTAGAATAGCACTAAGGGGACCACCCAGATGGTCCAGTTAGCCAACTGGATGATTTGATCTGAGAATTATTTTAGTATAAGTGGAAGAAACATAGGTTATATGATACCTAGCAATTATCACCAAATATTGCATCTATGAGCCAAACTAATGTCATTGACAAGAAGCATCCTGAGTCCTAAACAAATAATAAGAGGGAAGTTGATCTGTGTCTGCAAGTAAATGCAGACCCAGCTGGGAATGGCACTGCACCCTCTTGTGAAAGCCAAGTGGTCAGAGGGGCCCTAGGCTGGAGGTGCAGAACTCACACAGCATCACAGGCAAAGTCAGGCGTCTCCCTAGGTGATTGCCTTGGATCCTTTCCTACACAAAGACCTGTAAATAATGAGACCCTCAAATTCTTCTCCAATTAACACACTCACAACGGTTATGATCTGGTTGGGGCAGTAATAACCACATTCCTATCTTTGTCATTGAAACAAAAAAGAAGGGCTGGGGAGATGGCTCAGCAGTTAAGGTACTTGCCTACAAAGCCTAACGACCCAGGTTCATTCCCCTGCTCCCCGTAAAGCCAGATGCACAAAATGGCACAAGCATCTGCAGTTTGTTGGCAGCCACTGGAGGCTCTTGGCATGCCCATTTCCCGCCTCCCTTCTCTCCTTACAAATAAATATCTTTAAAAATAGACTTTTAAAAAAAGGAAAGGAAATAAAATTCCCTTTGGACAGCTAGCTCTGACCAATGCTGCTTTCCAGTATCTTCAAATGTGAAATTTATGTTAAGATTAACAAATCAAGTAGAATGTCAAAAAGGATCAGCTCAAACAGGAAACATGTCCTAAAAATAGTAACTTTTATTTTAGAACATTGGATTCACAGCTATTCTTTCTGCAAATAGCTGTACAACTAGCTTGTCCAATTGTCTTAGGCACTCCTGGAATGAGAGAACACAAACCTCAATCTTCAGCATCACAACTTCAAAGCTTCATAGCCCCTGGAAAGTTACTTACCATTTCCTTGTCTAATAAGATAATAAAAGTCCACACCTCCAGGGGCTATTGAAGGCATTAGAGAGTATGCAGAGCATGGGACCAGTGCTTGGTACACTGTAAATGCTCAACACAGGGAGGTCTAGAGAACGTTTCACTTTGTTCTCTACACCCGCTCGCACACACACACCCTAAAAGAAAAGCATGCAGGAACCTGCTATGCTCCACTGGGAAGTGAATCCCCCAGCTCTGAAGCTCCCAGGTGGGGTGGGGTGGCTTCACAGAGCATCAGAACTCCCCGGGTAGGCAGTGCTGCTCCAAACATGCCTGGATCACAGATGGACAGTTTAAATATTTAAGCCAGAAATTGGCTCCTGGGAGCCAGCCAGAAATCTAGAGAAATCCAAGCAGTTGACTTCAGTTAGTAGCGCTGGGAAAACGTGCTTCCCTAGAACCTGTGTTATACTTATTAGGTTGAAACTGCTAGACATGATCACCCCAAATCTATCCTAGATCTAAGGACCAATGTCAGGCAGCATATGATTTTCCTATAGCTAAGCTTCTCGAGGCATGTAGTGACCATCTTTCAAGGTCTTGTATGTCCCCAGAACTTAGATGCTGTTTTCTGACTGTCAGGGAATGGAATAGAAGGCCAGGCATTGGTTATACAGACCCTTTGTGGGTCAAGGGCATTTGAGATTATTTGAAATTTACAGGAGACACTGAAGCAGCTTCTTGACGACCAGGCAGGTCTGCAGCAAAATCTGAAAACCCATGGCCCACGTTCTGTTCCTCGTGCCTAACCTCCAGACAGCCATGCCCAGGGCTAACTCGAGGGCAAAATGGTTATGTTTTCCAAATGCCAAATAGCCATCCTGCTTTCTCTTTCTTTCTTTCATTTTCTCTTGGTACTGGGGACTGAATCCAGGGCTTTATGCATGCTGAGCATGCGCTCTATCTCCGTCCTTAAAGAGGACCAGAACTCCAAAGCCAGATGCTAACAAGGGAATGTGTGATGCTGCCCCAGAGCACGGAGAGCAGAGGACTGCTCCAGACTTAACTCCACATGCCGTAATTGGGCACCCAGATTTCCTTGCTAAATGAGTCAATATACATTAATATCTCTTCATAAAAGTGGTGTCCCATAGGGAAGAAATGCTCCTGAGAAACAGCCTCATAAAGCTGTCAATCTATGTCCAAACATCCAGAAGAGATGAGTTTAAAAGATGCTAAAAATTACAATTTATAGACTAAGTGTTGGAAGGCAAACAAAATGGGAAAATTTAAAACTCTGCTGTGTATCAAATACCATCCCCTCAGTTTCTTCATTTTTTTAAAAACTAAGGAAATACTTTTCCTTTTAAAGGATTTGTTCTGGAATTAAATCAGATGATGCAAAACTATGTGATAGATGATTTTACATATATATGTGCATATCTATGATATATATAAAGCATTTCATCACATATCTATGCATATATGTCTATACATATATTCATAAATAAAACGGATTTTCTAGAGTTACCCTCCATTTCCCTGTCACACCTCACACTCTGTCCACCTGGAACTCCCCTTTTCTCAGACAAACATACCTATGAATGTCTCTGTGCTATTGTTCCTCCTTCCCCTTTCTCTCCAGGTGATAACCCCTTACTCAAGGTTTTCCTCACCTGTTTCATAAGCAATCCCCTAGGTGATAAGTGTGGGGGGGGAGTCCTGTCAGTATCATCCAGACATTCTCTAAGGATGCAAATAACATTGACCAATAATATTTCCTGAGTAGATCTACTCAGGATTCACGGGTCAGGATGACTCCCAGAGTCCTTCCCCTTAGGGCCCTGCCATGTGAGCCATACCACGGTGACCTGCGCATGGGTGACAGAGGTGAATACCTCTGAGACATGTGCCTCTGCTTCCTCCAGGAAGAAGGATCCAAGCTCTGCCAGGCTGCTCCCTCAGAATCTTTTATCTGAGGCTGGATTTTAATACCCTCTGAGGAAAACCCCTGAGGGTGGAGAACGCCTGTCTTGTCCTCTCTTGCTCCAAAAAGAAAGCATTAGTGTGCTTGTTTGTAGGGAAAAGTCTTATAGAACAACCAGAATTAATAATTTACTACAAAGATTTCTTAGCTCCTCTGGCTGAAGTTCTAAAAGTGATACAAATTGATATTTTCATTGCTTTAATGGGATTTTCCCCTTGAAGCCTGAGTTCATTTGCCTGTGTAATCTGTGGCCAGGCAAACAGTAAAATCAGACAAACCCCGGGGAGAAAAAAGTTCCAGAAAATGCAACACAAAGTTTCCACCACTGTAGACAGATGGAACTTTTGGTCTAGCTCCTACCCTCACCCCAATTCCAGGCACTCTGTCTTCCTGGTGCAAGCCCACCCTGCTTCCTCTACAACTTCCTTCCTGTGCCTCCCATCCCTACTTTCCCAGCTTCCCTGAACCTCTCTCAGAGCCACCTGTCTCTGCCCTGGGAAGTGCCTTGGAAGCGGCAAAATGCTCCGATACCTTAACACTTGGGGCTGGAGAGGTGCTTGCTTACAAAGTCTGATGGCTGGGATCAATTCCCCAGCACCCACATAAAGCCAGATGCACAAAGTGGTGCAGAAATCTGGAGTTCATTTGCAATGGCAGGAGGGCTCTGGCATACCCATACTCATTCTCTGCCTCTCTCTCTCTCTCTCTCTCTCTCTCTCTCTCTCTCTCTCTCTCTCTCTTTCTCTCTCAATAAATAAAAATATTTAAAACAAAAAAATCCTTTTCAAAAAAAGTAACACTTGTTGAGTATCTCTGGTGGGCTGAGCCCTCTGCATTTCATGAGTACAATCACCTAGAGCACAGGCCTTATTGTCCCTATACATAGGGAGGAAAATGTCATCAAACCATTGAGAAAACTACATAAGTTTAAAATAATTTAGGGGTTGGGGAGGTAGCTAAATTGATAGAGTACAAGTACTCAGGAGGTAGATACAGGAAGATCAGGAAGTTCAAGGTCATCCTTGGCTACACAGCATATCCAAGGCGGGTTTGTTACATGAGACTGTCTCAAAAATGATGTAGTAAAATAAAAACAACTCTACATGGAAAGGAAGAAAGGTTTGTCTGGGCGGTGATGGCAATCACAGGGCTCACACCCAGGAGCAGGGAAGACCCCACAGGCCCCGCAGCTCAGCCTGGGTCTGTCTTACTCCACCTCTCCTAGGAGGCTCAAGCTAATGGTGGCCATAACCCCAACAATGGTGCTGCCTACTGCAGTCCTCCAGGTGCCACCCTGACATTCTCTCCAGTGGGAGGTGTGCCTCCCTCCTGTCCCTAGGACTAAGAGAAGACAGGCTCTGCAAGCCCTAGGACTAGGAGGAGGCAGGCTCTGCAGGCCCTAGGACTAGGAGGAGGCAGGCTCTGCAGGCTCATTGTTCCCCAGTGCTATCTCCAAGCCACGCCCACCACACAGAGCTCTCTGCACAGCAGCTCCTCAGATCTCTATTCTTCTACCATTCTGTTAAGGAAATGTTCACACCTTTTCCAACAGAGTTCCCTCCCCCACACCTCCCATCATCCTCTTCACCTGCTCCTCACCTACCTGGGTTGCATTGCTCTTGAACCCAGTCCCATGAATGGCCACAGGGAAGACCTTGCTTACTCAGTCATTTAGACCTGTTCCACCTCTAAGATCTCAAGCCCCTGAGCCCCTTTCTGAAAGTCCTGCCTTCTTACCTTCCTTCCCCACTCTTACCCTAAAGAGCCACTCTTCCATGAACCCCAAGACTGCTGGAGCCAACAGATGGATGAAGCTATCTGCCCTCTAGGCCAGTCTCCTACCATGCCGAGAACTAATGGGATCTTCTTAAGTGTGCCAACAGCAGGATGGCCCTTTGCTATATAATCCAGACAGCAAGAAACATCAACAGATCCACCTTTTCTCCAAGATAGAAGAGAGGCAAGCAGCTTTTCCCTGATTTCTACTCGGGTCCTGGGTCTACACCTTGGCTCACCAAATGCCTGCATCAGCTCCGGCTCCTATGTGTATGGCTTTGGACATGTCGTCTCTCCTCTTGGTTTACTCATATGTAAAAAGGGAAGAACTGCACCACCGACTCCACAAAGAATGAATGACGGAGGGGTTGAAGAAGAGCTCAGTACAGTACCTGGCTTGTACTGAGTGCTCAGTAAATGTCTGCTGTTAGTCTAGGCCTTTCCTCGCAGCCATGCTACAAAGTCAACATCCTTCTTAAGATCAGGCAGCCACCTGGAGTTCCACAGCACAGGCATGACCCAGCCAACCTAGAGAAGAACAGTCCAAAGAAGCCACGTGATCCAGTTCCCGGCTAATGCTTCTGGTACTCTTCATGTCCCCTGTCTCTGCTTCCTGAAATACCATTTTCCTAATCATGAAGTTACTTAGGAAACCACTGGCCAATCCCAGCTACAGCTACAACCACTATCTTCAGGCCATACAGGCTATGGTTCTTCTTTCCTGAGTTCACACTGGTGCTGAAAGAAGACAGGTTAGATGAGAGGTAGGAAGGGGCCTTTCATTTCTGCTTAGAATTGGTTTATCATTTATTTATTTTGAAACAGATCGTGCTGCCTTACTTTGCCTTACTTGAATTTAGTCTGCTGGCCTTTTTTCTAACTTCTTAAGTTGAATGCTTCGCCGTTAACCTTTGACTTTTTAAACGTGTTCAAGGTTAGGACTCTCCCTCTAGACGCCACATTAGTTTCATTGCACAGCTTTGCCATGGGGGGGGGTGTTGTTCTGTTCTAGTACTTGGTGATTTCCACTAGGATGGATTTTTAAACCAATGGATTTTTATTTTCAGAAGGTTCACTTTGTTTTTGATTTTCGAATATGTGAGGTTTGAGGTCCATGTTTTGCTTTGAACAAGCAAGTTTTAACTTTTTGTACTGTGATCAAAGCACACAGTCTCGGATGGAGATTTGGGGCTTGCTAAGACTTGCTTTCTTGGCTGGCATCCAGTTACTCATGCCCTGTCCGTGCCAGAGTTGATATTCTGTTAGTTTGTCTTGCATATGTTTGTTTGATTAAGCTTGTTCATTATGTTGTACAACTCCTCTAAATATCCTCGCCCATGTTGTGTCTGCTTGAGCGGTTCACTAAGCAGAGGGGTGTGTTAAAGTCTTCAAAATATCTTGATATTTCTTTGTGGATGGTTTTTGCTGTAGGTATTTTGAGGCTCTGTTGCCAAGTGCATATAAATTCAAGATTTGCAGGTCTTCCTATGAATCATTCTTATTGCCATTCAACAATGATCCTTAGCATCCTCAGAGGATGCTTGAGACCTTGGTGTTTACTTCCTCAAAGGTGACAGTAATCACATTTTTGGCTAGCATTGACTATTTTATATTTTCTGTCTCATTCCTTGCAAGTTTTTCATACTACCTTATTTCTTATAAATAGTATGTATATACATTTTGGTGTCATACATATCTTTTGTATTGTTTGGAAATATTTTTATCTCATATATTTTTTTTATTTTTATTTGCTTATTTGTGAGCAGAGGGAAAGGGCACACCAGGGCCTCTTGACACTACACACAGAATCCAGACACACGTATCACTTTGTGCATCTGGCTTTATGTGGTTACAGGCAAACACCTTTGATTAACTGCTGAGTCATCTCTCCAGCCCTTCAAAAAATTTCACTTTCACCTTCTACTATCCAATTTTTAATTTTCTGTTTGTTTGGGGTTTTTTGTTTGTTTGTTTTGTTTTGTTTGTTTTAAGGTAGGGTTTCACTCTAGTCCAGGCTGACCTGGAATTCACTCTGTAGTCTCAGGGTGGCTTCAAGCTCATGTCGATCCTCCTACCTCTGCCTCCCGAGTGCTGGGATTAAAGATGTGCTCCACCATGCCTGGCCCCATTTTTTTTTTTACCTGTTTCCTTTTCCCTTGACTTCTACTGGATTTATTCAATATATCTCTCTTTACCTCTTCTTGTTTGAGAACTAAATAGTCTATTATGCATAATAATGAGTATTAGTGGGTACCCTTAACTTAATCACCTGCATCCTGGACTGATCCCAACCTAAAGTTCATCAATATACTCTCCTAAACAACATGAGAATGTTAGAATGTTTTAACTTAAATCAGCTTTTTCCCAATATTACCTATTATCTCTTTTTCTACTTGCTTTTAAATCCCCAAAATTCATATATTCACAGTCAGTGTACTCTATTGGATAATCCTATTTAAAGTCTCTTTTATTTATCAACCTATTTGGTTATCATGGCTTCTTTTTTTAACTTTTTATGACAACCTCCATATATTTAGACAATATATTATGATCATAATCCCCTCCCACCACCTTCCCTCTTCTCTCTCCTGAATCCCCCCTCCACTGAACCCCTTCTTTCCAACTAATCTCTCTTCTATTTTAATGTCATCATTTTTTTCCTCCTGTTATGCAGGTCTTGTGTAGGTGACATCAAGCCACTGTGAGGTCATGAATACCAAGGCCACTTTGTGTTTGGAAGACAGTATTGTAAGCACTCCTCCCCCCTTCCTTTGGCTTTACGTTCTTTCCACCACCTCTTCCACAACGGATTCTGAGCCTTATCATGGTTTCTTAAATACAACTCTCTCCACCTGTATTTGTATACTTCTTGCTGGCAATATATAGTTGAGGCTTATGGTTGTTTCTTTATATACACTCTGACAATTGTTGTCCTTTCCTATTTAGGCCATTTATATCCAGAATGATTAATACAATTGGATTAATATCTACTATGCTTATAACTTTCTATTTGCCCAACTTATTACTTAAAACTTCTCTTTCCTCCTTTTTAAAATTCCTTTTCTTATTTTAAATGAAAACACATCATATGATTCCATTTTGTTTCTTCTGTTAACATTTCACTTATACTTCTTTTTATAAAATTTTAATACTTTAATAAACATTCATGATTCTAAGCCTACCTCTAAATAGCATATTCTTTTTAAGTGATAATACAAGTACTTTCTTTTCTTTTCTTTCTTTTTTCTTTTTCTCAGGCTGACCTGGAGTTCACCATGTAGTCTCAGGGTAACCTCGAACTCACAGTGATCCTCCTACCTCTGCCTCCCCAGTGCTAGGATTAAAGGCGTGTGCCACCACGCATGGTAATACAGGTGCTTTCTAATGGTATATTCCCCCTTCTTCTCTGCTCCTTATGGATTTTCCTTATCTGTATGCATTCATCAACCAATACAGTGATTATTAATTTACACTATTAATTTACACAAATAATTACCTTTTAGACCAATTAAGAATAAGGGGGCTGGAGAGATGGCTCAGCGGTTAAAGCATTTGCCTGCAGAGCCTAACAACCCGGGTTCAATTCCCCAGTGCCCACATAGAGCCTGATGCTCAAATGGTGCATGTATCTGAAGTTCATTTGCAGTGGCTGGAGGCCCTCGCATGACCATTGTCTCTGTCTACCTTTTCTCTATCTCTCTGCTTGCAAAAAAAATAAATAAAATATTAAAAAATAAGAAAGATCATGAGTGTTATTAAATCTTCATTTACTCCCCAGACTTCCCTCTTGTCTTTGAGTTTCTAGTCTGTGTCATTTCTTCTCTTATCAGTTCTTCTTTGGATATTTCTCGTGGGTCAAGTCTCCGGGTAATGAGTTCTCTCAGTTTTTGTTTGTTGGAGAAAATCTTTATTCTGTTTTTCCATTCTGAAGGATAATTTTCCAGGATATAGATTTCTAGGTTGGTGGTTTTAGCATTCAACACTTTAAATATTGCATTCTCTTCTTGCATAATTTCTAACTAGAAATTACTGGAATTTTTAACCTTCTTCTATATATAAGGTATTTTTTCTGGTTTTTTTTTTTGCCTTGGGGTTCTTTTGAAAATTTTCTCATCTGACATTTAAATATGGTATGCCTCCACCTAGATATTGTGGTATTTATCTCAGTTCACCTTCATTTCCTTATGTGGTTTGTGTGTATTTTTAATTATGAGCTCATATCTAGTATTTAGAACTTATTCTGTAGGCAGGTAGTACATACTAGATTATGAATGATCAAGGTGAATTTTTCATATACTGCTATGAAACCTCTCTATGATTTTACTTACATAAATTCAATTTTAGCCAGTCATGGTGGCAAACCCTTGAATTCCAGCACTCGGGATGCTGAGGTTAAGGAGGACTGCCCTGGGTTTGAGGCCACCTTTGAGCTACAGAGTGCGTTTCAGGTTAGCCTGGGCTAGAGTGAGATCCTGTCTCAAAAAATAGTTCAATGTTATATTAATTTCTGTTCTTGGATTTTTATGCATAATATAATATGAAATGAGACATCACACCTGCATGTGGCGTGGGCTTGGGCAACTGACTCTGCTCCGAGCCCCATGCAGATGGCTTCTGTCAGGCCTAGGAGAGGCTGACCCAGGACCCACTTCACAGGCAGTGCAAGCCCTCCAAATGTTAAGTTGTTTCAGTTCCAACACTCTCATTATACTTGATCTGTATTTCTATTGTTTGAAATGAAAAGATACCTGAACCAGATCAGACCTTGTCAACAGAATCAGAAATCTATGTGTATTTTAAAAAAATAAATTGCAGGGCTGGAGAGATGGCTTAGTGTTAAGGCATTTGCCTGCAAAGCATAACAACCTGAGTTCAATTCCCAAGCACCCACATAAAGCCAGATGCATAAGGTAGCACATGTATCTGGAGTTTGGTTGCAGTGGCTGGAGGCCCTGATGAGCCCATTCTCTCTCTGTCTGCCTCTCTCTCTCTCTCTCTCTCTCTCTCTCATTCTCAAATAAACAAAATAGTTTTTTTAAAACAAGGCAATGTTTGCCTTTAATCCCAGCACTCGGGAGGCAGAGGTAGGAGGATCACCATGAGTTCAAGGCCACCCTGAGTCTACATAGTGAATTCCAGGTCAGCCTGGACTAGAGCAAGACCCTACCTCGAAAAACCAAAAAAAAAAAAAAAAAAAAAAAAAAAAAAAAAAAAAAAAAAAAAAAAAAAAAAAAAAAGGCAATGTTTAAAAATAAAGAATAAATTGCAAACCTGTGAAAGACTGTCTTTATTGATATTTCAAAGAGCTCTGTCAATAGCCAGGCCCCTTCCAGGATACCCTCAAGACTAAACAAGCTGTAATACTGGAATTATCTGTTCTTTTCTACTTTTTATGCTTATGTTTCTATAAGATTTTTGAGGTAGGGGCTAACTATAGCCCAGACTGACCTAAAACTCACTCTGTAGCCCAGGGTAGCCTCAAACTCGTGATGATCCTCCTACCTCAGCCTCTCCAATACTAGAATTAAAGGTATGCACCACCACACATGACTATTTTATTTTTGAGACAGGATCTCATGTAGCCCAGGTCAGCCTCAAATTCACTTTGTAGCCAAGGATGACCTTGAACTTCTGATCCTTCTGCCTCCACCTCCCAAATGCTGTAATTACAGGGGTGTGTGTGTGTGTGTGTGTGTGTGTGTGTGTGTATGCAGTGCTGAAGATTGAACCCAAGGCTTTATGCATGTTAGGCAAATTTTCTAGTAACTGAGCAACCTCCTTCCCCCAGCTTTTTAATTCTTTTTTAATTGCAAATATTGGTTGGCTTGTTTGGGGGAAATGTTTCTATCTCCGTCATTTCTCACACATACCTTTGGCTGCATCATTTGTTTTTATTTTATGCTGCACAGCACAGCACAGGTGCTCAATGTCACTGACATACATAGCTGTAAAAATTTTCCTGGATGAATGAATGAATAAATAAATGAATGAATAACCCAGCAAGATGCAGGCAGCTCTTTGACAATTCACTTGTAATCTTTAAACCCGTCATACATGGAATTTGCCTGTCATCAGAAAGAGTAAAATGGACAGGAGGAAAAACTGTAAACATGTCAAAAGAAAAATAAGAAATGGATTTCCATTTGGTTTTACCTCTCACAGAATGCTAGAGCTAGAAGGGGTCCCAAGCATGACCCAGTCCAGTCCAACACTACAAATGACCATGGCCCAGAGAGGACAGTCCAGAACCATCACTGAAGCCTGAGGTCACCTCACTTGGCTGGTGATCCCTCAAACATTCCTCCAGCTCATGAAGTGGGCACAGTGATTTTGGGGAAGCCACCTTGGGCTTGAACCACACGAAGACAAATGCCCAGTTGCTCAGAGACTATTTCCAAAGTTGCCAAGGAGCGAATGGGCACCCGGGTTGATCTCTAGGCAGCAAAGTCAAGAAGGTTGAGGCTCTCAGAGCACACGGCATCTTCTTTAGGCCTCTCTGAAATGTTGACAAGAGGAAAAAGGAGAACAGAAAATTCCAGAATAACTCACATCAGAATCTCATTTCAAAGACCAGATGTCATCCAAATAAAACAACTTCAGGTGAAGGTATGTTCACCTCTCTTTCCTGATCCTGGAAAGAAGTGGGATGGAATTCCTACTCTCTCCTAAGCTGGCATGGAAGGCCATTCCTTCTCTTGACCCTCTTGTAGCTCTCTGCCCAGAAGTAGTGGCTTCTCATCCTGGCTCCTTGCTTCCTATGTGCTCCCGGCTACGTCACCGTGCCAGTCTTCCTGGTCTTACTGCCCTGTCTGCACTGGCCTGGTAGGGATGTGGGTCTCCACAGACTCCAGCCAGGCAGTGATGATCATGTGAGCACACAGTGGTCACAACACTACAGTAATGATTAACACTATACTTCAGACAGGAGATGAGAGGGTACAGGCCGAATAGGATGAGCACATTTGGAGGGGGGCAGGGCTCAGACATAGGTTGAAGGAACCCGTGAGCAGCAGTTTAGAGTGTGAACATTAGGAAAGCATGCACAGGGCCATCCCTGGTGTTCACACATGTATGCACACTTACATACATGCACATGTCAGCCATGGGAGATGTGGTCAGCAGCCCTCGGACACAGGAGCAGCCCAGACCATGCAGGGCAGCGAGAGTCAGGCCTAGCCAGAGGCAGAGCTTCTGGTAGGTGCACAAAGGAATGTGAGCCAGCGAAAGGTCGTGAAAGACAGGATGGTCTGGGGGAAGGTCTCCTGGTGTGGTGGGCTGCAGGAAGATCTGATCAGCATAGTAAGGGCAGGGCAAGAGGGCCCCGAGTAGGTGACTTCCAAGGTGGACAACACAGTCTATGCCACAGCCCCAGGACTCTTTGGGGCACCCTGACCCCAAAGAAATATTAAACATCCTCACTTCCACATTCCAGTTCTTTGCAACATGGGTCTTCTCTGGCTTCTCTGGCCCCTGACTTCTTGTCACTCAGCTCATAGTCCAACCACCTGCAGTTCCCTCCCATGCTGGCATTCCTTCAGACCTTTGCACATATCATTCCTTCTGCCTAGGCTACACTTTGCAGCCAATTCCATTTCCACACACCTGACTCTACCCAGCGCTCCAGACACAGCACAGGTTACCTCCTCCAGGAAGCTTTCCATGATTTCATCCTGACACACCTGTCTCTCAACCACCTCCACCTCTTCATGGTGGGACACAGACCCACTAGAAAGAAGATGAGCTCCCTGAAGAGTGGAAGCACACACCCACAGCCTCCCCTCACCTCACAGTGTTCAGGCCATTCCTGAAGACCAGGTGCAGTCCCACTGAGCAATACTAACAAGCCAACCCCTTCCTGAGGCCAGGATGCCCATAGAAACGGGCAATGCAAAAACCCATTTTGCTTGTCAGCCTGGAGAAATCCCATCATGCAGAGGGCAAAGCAGCTCGAGATAGCAAGCGGCATATCTGGTGGCTTCCTCTGTGAGACAAGGAACAGGCCTTCTCCCGGTTTAACCCCCCATGACCTTTGAACTTCCCGGGAGGTCAGCAGCACGGCCCCCTTCCCCAGCTGTCTCTGTGTCTCCAGCCCAATGGGAGGGAGGACCCTGGGCCTGTTCCATTTTGTGCCCGTATTGATCTGTTGGCAGCAATGGGCTGGATAATTAGCCAGGAATTAGGGTTTCTATTACAGCCAGGAGGCTGCTCCAGCTGATTTATCACCTGAATAATTTACTGTGATTGAAAGGAAATTAAAATGAACTCCATTTGACAACTGTGAGCTTTTATGGGCTTTAGTGAAGGCTCAAAAGCCAGATTAATAGCCTGGTGTTGGTTAATAGTCTGCCGAGGATAAATACGGCAGACTACGACCAGCAGCCTTCCCGTGGTGGCCAGAGGAGGGACTCGCTCCACCAGAGCCAGTGTCCACGACAGCTGACAGCCAGCATCAACACGAGTTTTACTGAAACGGATTCCACTGCTGAACACACACGCACCCACACACACGGACACACACACCACCGCTGCCACCACCACCAGTTTCCGGGTTTTCTTCCCCACCTCTATGCCTCCAAGGTGATGCTTACTCACTCCACATATAAGGAAAACAGAATTGCTTTCTCAATAACTATTTCGAGAAGGAAGAGTTTCATTGCCCCAGGAGTGGATCTCCATTAACCCCTTCCACCAGGGCAAAGGGTTTTTCTAAGTTTTCCCACCCAAGGAAGAACTTAGCAGGAAAAGCAGCGAGACAGGGCCAGGGACTCTGAGCTCCCAGAAGTGACCAAGAAGGCCTTAGCTTGGCACTGAGTGGTGGTCTTCCTCCCAGAAGTAGGGCGGCTAACCTGCCCAAGCCAGTGCTGGTCCTGGGACAACACACAGACTCTGGCTGAGGAAGGCCAACTGGAATACGAGTTGCTCCAAAGGCTGCTCCTTGAACCCTCCCAGGGGCACACACACCCATGCTACCATCTTGAAAATCATGACAGAAGATTCTGAGGTCAGATTCCAGCTCTGTGACCCCCAATGACCAACCCTGGGCCTGAAAATGGAGTGAGTCCTCTGGAGAAAAGTTCTAAGGCACACAATGTGGCTCATAAGCCTTGCCCAGCCGGCCTAGAGGGCACTGAAATGGAAGATCCAGGGAAGACCCCATGTAAGAAACCTTACAGAAGTGGGCAGTACCATGCACAGGTGAGGAAGACTTCTGCTGCCACTGCTGCTCTCCTTATCAACTGTATTTACTAGGACCACAGATATGGAAACTGAGGCCTAGAAAAAAGTGTAGCTGCTCAACAGGGCAGAAGTAGGATTTATTCCCAGCATCCCTAGGCCCAAGGCCAGTAGAGGTTTTCTTTATTCCTCACCTGGCTGATCAATGAAAGTGCAGGAAACATCTCCCCGCCCCTCAGACCCAGGCCACTAAGCCACAGAGACATGGGCTCAGGCAGCTTGACTTGCTAGCAAAAGGAAGAGAGGGCCAGTCTCCATGGCCAGTCGCTCAGGAGCCCCTTCTTGGCATGCCACCTTGAGGCTCACAAGGCAGGGCATCCATCCAGCAGACAGAAAACAGGAGGGAGCTCAAGGAACCAGCACCCTTGATGCCCGTCCTCCCTGGATACGGCCCCTCGCTCAAGCCGTCATTTGTCCACAGTGATTGGGAATGGGACACAAGGGTACGTCATTCATAGTCCAGTGCCTACGTGTGCCAGCGGGCCCCCGTGGCCTCACCTTCCATCCCTCCTCATTACATGCTACGGGGAGCTGAAGCAGATTAGCCAGAAAACACTGAGTCAGTCATTATCCCACCATCACCCCAGCTCACCCACAGGCCCGGCCTCACACTGTACAGGCTGGCCATTCTCGAAACAAGTCCTCACATGGCTGGCAGTCCAGGTCCCCTCCCCATCGGGTCCCATCTCCACTGAGCTTATCGGTCCTGTCCTTCAGACTCCCTATGACATTCCCTCCCCAGGACTATTGCTCTCATGCTTCCACAGGACCAGGGGACCTCTCACTTATCTGTGGCTCCTGAGACCATGTCACATGGCCCCTATGAGACTATGGACAGAGCTGACCCCTGCTTCATGTCTCCATTCCCTGTGTACATGGTACTTTGCCAGGCCCACAGCCCACATGCAGGTAGTTTGTTGGACAAACGAGCATCTGAACTGAGTGAGTGGGTTCATGGCAGCCTTGGGACAGCTCCCACTTATGAAGAAGCATGGTCTCAGCCCCCTCTTCCCAGGAACCCTAAGTAAATGAAGTGAGACTCAGCTTCAGGGTTTCTAGGAGGCTCACATGAACATGAACTACAGAGGGACTTGCTGACATATAAGGTCTGCCTTTCGTTCACCTTGGATCAATGAAGGTGCTGTAGCTTTGTGTGGGAAGGCTAGACCCTTCCCCTTCACCGCACACTTACTGGGCCACCTCACAAAGCTCTGTCCTCCCTCTGGGCTTCTAAAAACAAGGGATTGAAAGTATGCCTCCTTGTGTCTTCTAGTCCATGTTGCCAACAGTTAAAAAAAAGGGAAATTTTCTCCTGAAGAAAATTCTGGAGGGAAAGATCAGTCTCATCGGGGAAGTTTTCCTCTCCTCTGTCAGGGGAAATGTGACTCCTGAGTCTCTCAGAAGGACTTGGAATAGTGGGAACCATCTGCTTGAGAAGGAGCAGAGTCCTCCCTGAAGTCCAGGTTCTAGACTGCAGAATCGGCTCTGCTCTGCCCTCATCATTCGAGGTGTCGTTTGACGCACAGGAGAATGACCAACATCCTCCCACAGTCTACAAGACCAGACCCATCTCCCCAACATCATCTCCTCTCTTTCTTCCTCCTGCCTCTCTCCTTACCTTGGGATCTCTGCACTGTGGCTCACTTTGCTGGGCACATTCACCCACACACATATCTGTTGTCATTTTACCCAATTCCCATGACACTCAGCACAAGTCCATTTCCATTGTGGCCTCTAGACTGGCTGAACGTCTGCTCTGCCTTAGGCTCTTAGAGGGCCTCAGACATCTTCCCAGGTACATTGTGACTTCTCTCTAGCTCCAGAGGCTTTCCTGAGGGCAGCTCCAAGCCTGTCTGTTCACTGACTGGCACTCTGCCTCACACATACATGCTGGGCAATCATCAATATTTGCTAAGTGAACATGTGACTTGTTGGACAGCCTCTGCCTCAATTTTCCCATCTGTAAGCAAAGTGGCTAAATGGTTTCTACAGTCCCTCATGGTGTCTTCTCTGAGAGAGCCAAGACAGCAGCCCTGAAGGCCTTGCTCATGCTTCACATCGAAGATCTCCTGCAGGCCCTTCCTCTCCCGAGACACCTGAACACCTGGCTCACACACCTTTCCGATGGATATTTGGGAAACTTTAGAAGCATCTTCTGACTAACCACCATCTCCATCCGCGAAAGTCCTGGGGTCAGGGGTGCACTGGCTCTGATGTGCCCACCAAGGGAGGGTTCTGAACAGGATGCTCACACCTATGAGGCAGCCCAGGGAGGGACTGGCACAGACTGAGCATCAAGAGATATCATGCAGAATTGAATGTAGTACTTTAGAGATACTACTACTCGGGCCCTGAGAGCCCTTGTGGAGACTTTTCTGGTCTCATCTCTATAAACACAGGCAGTGACTGACCCTCTCCTCAGGGACAAGCAGGATGACTGCTCAGCCAGGTGATTCTTGGACTCCCTTCCCCTTCTCCCAATACCAGGTGGGACTTGTCCATAAGACCCTTCATCTCCAGTCCCTTGGTTCTGGTCTCTCACAGCATGGCACAGTGACCTGCAGAGGGCTGACAGTGAGGTCGAAGCACCATCATAACACTGTTCATGACTGTGTAGTGTGGACCCATGGTGTGGATCTATGGACCATGATCCCAATTGACAGGATAACAAAGACCACCTCAAATGGCCCAGTAGACCTTCATATCCCACATCTACAGAGCCCTGGAGAAAGGATTCAGCAACGGCAGAGATGCCAGACAAGTCACATGCCCTGTGGCTGGCCAGGACACAAAGCCTCAGAACCCCTAAGCAAGTCCTCCTGGTCTCGTGGGGTATTGTGAACAATCAAGCTTGGCCAAGAACAATGAAAAGCTCACTCTGAGTAGAACCTGGTGTGCTCTTGTGCCCACCCTGCCAGATGCCTCTCCCTCAGGTAGACTGACTCGGACCTGCCCTGTGGTGGCAGGTGTGCTGGACAGAAATCACGGGACATACCTGCTCTGGCTTGATGGGCTCCGTGGTGGTGAAGATGTCTGAGTAGTGCTGCCTCTCAAATACACGGTCCAGTACCTCCAACTGCTGCTGTGTGAACAGGTCTCCTCGCATCTGCTTCCGTAGGAAATCTCTGCCCGGAAGCGAGTGGCCATTTGGCACCGGAGATTCTTGGATACCTTTGATGGGCATGAAAAAGGAATGGTGAGTGGAGTTTATACAGCCACTATGAAAGATAGGCCAGACTAAGAGCAGAAAACAGGCCTGAGACACCCTCGAGGCCAGCTTCTCCCTGAGAGAAGAAACAACAGGTCTAGTAAGGGTCTAGTAAGGGACTGCCTGGCCAAGGTCATCTGCTGGTGACTGCAAAGCCAGACTCCCATAGACACATGCCAGGCACTTTTTATAGGTGACATCTCATTGAATTCTCACAGTAACTCCCAATGTATGTTCTATAATTTAGATATGGTTTATCCCAAGGGTTCATATGGAAGCTGGTTCCTCAGTGTTATTGTTAAAGACAGGACCTAGTGGGAGGTCACAGAACTGACCCTCTGTTTTCTCTGGCTTCCTATCTGGTGATGTGGATAGTCTGTCTATCTATCTATCTATCTATCTATCCATCTATCTATCCATCTATCTATCTATCTACTCTTTCTCTCCCTCTCTTTCTCCTTCTCACCTTCTCTTTCTATCTCTCTGTCTTTTTCCCTTACATCCTCCTTCCCTGTCCAATTTCCTCTTTCCTTTTTTTCTCTTTCACACTTATTATTTCACTATATATATACATATATATATATATATATTTTATATATATACACTTGTACAAGTCTTTATCAGAGTTGGGGCTAATGCCAGTGCCACAGCCTTGAACTCCCAGAACTGTGCATTAGACAAATCTCTTTATAAAGCTACCTGAGCTGAGGTATTTCACTACAGTAACAAAAAAGAAGGAACTAAAATGTGATGTTATTATTTCTCCCATTTTGCAGGTCAAATTTGAGACTCAGAGAGGTGAAATGACTTGTTTGCCAGAGGATCTGCCTTCTGGATGACTCGCTCTGGTTTTGCCGCCCCTCCTCAGACCTTCCCTGGAGGCAGTTTTCCCAGAGCCATGTCCTTGCACATGTGCCACCGTATTTTGTGACCAGTCAATAAAACACTGTTCTTGCAAGTGTTCAGGGAAATGTATACTCTCCCAAAAATCCTGGTAGGAGTAGTCACACACCTGTGCTAGACAACTTGATGAAATCTGCCAGAGTCACAGTGCACATTCCTTTTGACAGAGTGATTGCACTGCTGGGAAAGTGGCTCCCAGCCAGACCTGCACATATGGGAGGTGATACGTGCGCAAGGTTCTTGGAGCAGATGTTTAAAACAACCCATTTGTTTGTAGGGATTGGCTAGATAAGCCATGGCACACTTGCACAGTAGGACACCATGCCGCCACAGAAAGGAAGAGGACTCCCCGCTCTGTGAAGAAGAATCCAAAGTTCTCTGAGACACATCATTATGTGAAAAGCAAGAAACAGTAACCGGATGTCATAGACAGTGGTCAGTGTTTTGTGTAAAAAGACTTTTGCAGGTGTGGTGGTGCACACCTTTAATCCCAGAACTCAGGAGGCAGAGGTAGGAGGATCACCATGAATTCAAGGCCACTCTGAGACTACAGAGTGAGTTCTAGGTCAGCCTGGGCTAGAGCAAGACCTTACCTAAATAAGAAAGAAAAGAAAAGAAGACTTTATTATTATATACTCTTACAAATATTCATATATAGTTATATAAAGTCTTATTTTCTTCTACATAAAATACAATCAAAATGTTAGATATAACATTATAGATGGGTGTGATTGACACATAAAGCACATTTAAAGAACAAAGAATAACAGCAGAATGAGAATGCAGAGGGAGAAATCCTTCCACAAATGAGGTTAACAATTAAGAACTAACCAACCTGAAAGTTGTCGTCTGACCTCCACATGCGTGCTATAGCATATGCTCTCCTTCTCTACCCCCCAAAACATACACACAAATAAATACTAAAATTAAAATTTTTAAAGATTAAATCCTCTGTGTTATATCTACAGTGCTAGCTATTCACATTGTCAGTTTCTAGGAATGATGAATGAAAATACTATGACTCATCAACAAAATAAAATGGGTGTTTGGCTTTTTGTTAGTCTTCTTGGATTTGACCTGTTCAAGATGAAAGCAAGCATGAGTAAGAGTTGCCTTCAAGGAAATGGCTTCAGGAGCCCCTCATTGGCCAGGCTTCTCTAGGACCAGTTGTCCCTGCACGCTGGGGTAGCATCTGCCTGTCAGGAAGTCACAAGGGCACTAGCAAGGATCAGCTCTCTTACTGAGAGGCACCCTTTCACTGGGCCTCCTCCAGCCTCCCACCTCAACAAGCTCACAACTACCCTAGATATCAGCCATCATGTTGAAACCTCACCCTTGTGAGCAGTGAAGCCAGACCAAGGAGCAGGGAGCACTGGGGTAGTATCACAGGCCAAAGTTGGTGCTTCTTCCCCTACTGTGTCTGGGGACAACTACAATGCAGAGCTTGAGATTGAGCAGACACCAGCTCTGGTTATTCATACCAGTGCTGGCCCTCAGAGTCCCTGGCAGGCCCAGAGCACCCATCATGCTCTGCAGGAAGGGCCTTCAGAGGCCATTTACAAGCCACCTGATAATGGATACCACATCATGATTCAAGGTGAAAACAGTCTGGGCCCAGGTGGAAGGTGATCTGTGCCCCAGCAATAGACCTCACGCCTCTCTTTTGCAGCCACATTGGCCTTCCATAGACAGATGGCTTCTGCTACCCTCAGAATGTCATTCTCAGAGCCCTTTCTTCCATCATGGTCCATCCCCACGGAGGCCACTGGTACAAGGTCACCAAGACTAGCAGATCGGGAGTTCATAACGTATTCTTTCTGCCCCAGCAGTGTACTTCCATTGGTCAAAATGACCTTATTCTCAATGGCCCTACGTACCTATGTGCACACATGTGTATATGTGCATACATGAATACACACACTGGTAAAAATGGCTAAGTTTGCTTACTCAGTGGATTCTCTGATGACTGACTCTGGTCCCAGTCACTTCTGCCCAAGTTTAACTTTGACTGTGGTGCTGAGGGCACACACCAAGTTTCTCACTGCCGGAGATTATGTCCATTTTTAAGAGACCTCTTCCTGTGTACCTACTGCATTTAAACTCTGAAGCATGCATCTTGCCTGAAAACTCTGAGGGAAACCTGTTTCCTAGTTCCCTATTCTCTCCCCTCCAGTCTCCTGGGCTGCTCCAGCAGCAGGGCCAGGAGGCTTTTCCCAGCTAGCCAAGCCTTCCCAGAGTCCTCTAGCACAGCAGAGATTTACCTCCACTGAGGGTGCGCAACTCTGCATCCCTATGGGCAAGTCACCAAGAAGGGTCTAGTACAGCATAAAAGCAAAGAGCATGGGGCCAGTTCAAGTGCAGGTAGTGGGTGCTTGGATACCCTCTGCCTGGTGACATTGCATGTACTCTAAGAAGCATCCTGGCTGAGACCAGTGCCCACCTCTGGAAGAGGACTGGCCTCATCCTGTTAATGTTTCTGAAATTCAGCCTTGGCCCCCATGGGCTGAGCTCATAAGAATACCCAGGTAGCCTTGGTGATCCTAATTCTACCCCCCACCCTTGGGGCTGTGAGCTGAGAAGAACCTACCTTGATAAAGGCAGGAACCGCCCTGATAGAGGGCTCTCACTACTCTCACCAGCAGGCAGCACTTCCATTCACATGCCTGCTTTAGGGGAGGGAGAGTGACTTCTGCTCTGTGTCTCTCTTTCTGTATTATGTGTGTATGAATGTGGCAGGTCAGGAGATAACTTCCAGGTATCGGTCCTAGATTGCTACTTCATTTTGAGGCATGCGTTCTCTCTCTCTCTCTCTCTCTCTCTCTCTCTCTCCTGCTTTCTCATCTTCTCACTGGTGTTCAGCACTGTGCTTGCCAGGCTAGCTGGTCCATGAGTTTCTGGGAAGTACTCCTGTCTCCACCTCCTCCTGCTTTCTACCAGTATGCTGGGATTACAGAAAAGTACCACAGCTTCTAGCTTTCATGTGGGGTTGGGAATCTGAACTTGGGTCCTTGGGCTTAAGCAGTGAGTACTTTATCTACTGAGCCATCTCTTCAGCCTCTGTCCTGTCTCTTTGTACACTTAGAATCTGACATTTCGTTAAGAAGGCTGGGTTTGCTGGGTGTGACGTCAGAAGTTTCAGGCTAGCCTGACCTAGACAGCAAGACTGGGCCTCAAAAAATAATAAATAACTAAATACAATAAACTAGCAACAAAATACAAATAAGGAGAGAGAAGATGACAATTTAGGTAAGATACTCCTAAACACACAGTTATGTAATCAATTTAACAAATACTGATAAACTATTTATTTTATACAAGGTAATGTTAAAAATTAAAATTTTAAGTAAAATAAACAAAAATTGGTAATCTAATAATGATGGGCATATGCCTCTCCTTGCAGTCTAGACAGAGCAGCCTTCTTTAGTGATGTAATCACACAAATAGGCGTGTGATTACAAGCAGTAATTGGTATTACGTATAAAGGTGCATATATGCATACACACAGGTAGCCAGGCAAAGGGGGTAGCCAGGCAAAGGGGGAGGGTCGCCTGACCTGAGAGGGACACTCAGGGAGGGTCTCCAAGGAGAAACCATGCTTGGGCCACAAGAGGTGGGAAGTCATCAGGCAAAGGTGGTCAGATGGGAAGGGCATGACAGACAGGCAGCAGGAGACTGTTCCAGGGCCTGAGATAAACAAGGAAGGAAAGGAACAGAGAGAGAAGAGGAGACCCCAAGAAGACATGGGGAGCTTCGGGGGAAACAATCACATCCCCCATTCCTGTTCCAGGGCCCAAAGGGCTCACTGCACTAGCTCAGGCCATGCTTCCCAGAACAGCTCCCAGCCTCATCTTTGGAAGAGACCAGGTGCCAGCCAAGATGGGGTTTGCATATGCAGTGTTTGGCACTGCCAGTAACGCATTAGCCATAGGTAATCTGACAGGTCCAGAAGCAACACGAACCACTCCTCCTTGACTTGTTTCATATTTCAGGACAGACACACATGCAAACACACATGCCTCTTTCCCCAGGATGCCTTCCCTCCTGCCCCAGTGCCCTGACCAGTTCTCCTTAGCTTAGGGGCAAGTCTCCTGAGTCTTCATGCCCACACTGAGCTATTCACTACCTTCAGGGGAAAGACCTCAAGCAATTCACCTTTGTTGCTGCCACAGGAAATATGTGTGTAATAAATAATAGCTGTGAGCCCCACCTTCCTTCCGCGCATCCTCTACTCCTCTCACCCGAGCTCAGGGAGAGACATGGCTCTCGTCCTCCTGACTCACATGTAGTGGAGGAGGCAAACATCGATTGAAAAATAATCAGGTCAGGTGCAAGTATGAACCAAGATAAGCATTCTAACAAAAAGGTGCACGGGGGTTGGAGAGATGGCTCAGTGACTAAAGGTGCTTGCTTACAAATCCTGATGGCCTGGGTTCGATTCCTCAATACCCATAGAAAGCCAGATGCTCAGGGTGGAGCACACATCTGGAGCTCTCTTGGAGTGGCAAAAGGCCCTGGCATGGCCATTCTTCTCTCTCTCTCTCTCTCTCTCTCTCTCTCTCTCTCTCTCTCTATCCTCTCTTCTCTCATAAACAAACAAATAAATAAATATTTTTAAAGGTACATGGTTCCATGAAGGCAGAGACGTGCTACCCTGCCCCTAGATGCTGCACACAGGGGGTGTACAGCCACATGAACAGATTGTGTGCTCAGAGGCAGCTAAAGAAATGAAAACCAAAAACCAACCCCGGGCACAAGGGCAGGACTGAAACTCCAGTTCTGTGGTGGAAGCTCTGTAGCATTTCTCAGCTGCATCGCAAAGATGCTGTCTGATTTAAATGGAGACTTGGGTCTTGGAGACAAGCTACAGAAATGCTCGGACCCATTTTATTCCATGGAGAAAAATCCAGACTCACAATGTGATGGTATGCTTAAATATATGGGCAGACACGGGCAAAAGTACAAAGGTATACAGGGGGCATGGTATCTTTAAATCTTTTTTTCTACTCCAAATCAAATAATATGTAATAGACCCAGTGCTGGGCTTAGTCAACCATGGCTCGTAGAATTAACATTCTGGAAGCTAGCTTCAGGGGAGCAAGGGGCAGGAAGCCCCGTCTCAGGGAGCAAAGAAATGCTGGCTTTAAATTTCAGGTTAAACCAATGTTATTCACAACCTGGCTTTGAAGCTAAAAGCTTTACACAATCGGGTCTGGTCACGCAAAGGAGGAGGAAGCAGAAGAGCCTGAGATTCCCATCTATGGGAGAAAGCTGCCTCTGGCGTGTCTTAAAAGATCATTAAAGCCATCGGTTCCTTCAGAGCATAGCAAATTCAGGGGGTTACATTTTTCTTCGAGGGTCCTGGTTTGTTTCTTTGAAAATATCACACACTTTATGTTTGGAGATGCTTGCTGGGTGTGAAAAGATGAAAACAAACAGGAATCTCCAGAATCCTTTTTGGTATCATGGCCTTTGGGATTCAACCTCAGCTGAACACTGAGGAGCCCCAGGGAAAGAGCTACAGCCACTGGGGTCAGCTGGTGGCTTTTCTCAGAGTCCTGTTTATCCTCGGGACTCAGGCCAATAGCAAACTCTTCCAGAGCCACCTCCATCTTTCCAGCATCTCCTCAGCATGGCAGCTAGTGGCAGAGCCCAGCAGAAACTGTTGGGAGCCAGCAGACGTAGGTTCCAGCCCCAGCTCTGTCCTTACTTGCTATATGAGCCTGAGCAAGTGCTTCTAGCATTCTGTGCTCTGGAGGCTCTATTAGCAAACTGAGGATGTTGAATGAGTCATTTCTAACCAGGTGTGGTGGTGCCCACCTATCATCCTAGCTTCTGGGAGTCTGAGACGAGAGAATCAGGAGTTCAAGGCCAGCCTAGGACCCAAAAGCAGCACAACAACAAAAAAAAATCATTTTTGACCTATACCTTGCCTACTAAATAATATTATTTTCCCTTTGGTTGTATAGTCTTCATAATCAACCCTCTACACACCCCTACCAATAACCACTGTATCCCTAAATGACGGCTTAAGCCAACCCAGGGATCCTATTGTCTTTGCCAATGCTTGGGTTAGGAATGAGTATGCATATAAGGACAGGAGAGGCCTGTTGCAGAGCTTTCTGTCAGAGAGAGGAAGGAATTTCTGTGTGTGTGTGTGTTGCTGGGGACAGAACCAACGGAAAGTGCTTCTACAACTGAGCTATGCCACCCAGGCCTACAATATCTTCTTCCCTGGCACACATGTAACCTGAAGCTTTTACAACTGTGATCGTACTTCTCAGAACTCATTACTGCATTTATGCCACACCCCATCCTTCCCCAGGCCCATGGTGCTCCCCAGGGCAGGCTGGGTTGCCACATCCTACCACAGCTCTGGCACCTACTACACTCCTAGACCTTCTACCATCAGTGAGAATAGGGGACAGAGCCAAGTCCCGGTGGGTCATCTGCCTAATAAGTCCTGAGCCAAGGTGAGGGGAAGACATGGGTATCACCTAGGGTATCTCCAGATAGGGTCAAGTGAGCCCAGGGAGCTTGAAGACAGTCTCAGAAGGTGGCTGCAGTAGCCAATTATAAAAGCAAACCATCAGGACATGGCCACACTCCACTGTAATCCCAGCACGGTGGAGGCAGAGGTAGGATGGTCAGGAGTTCAAGGCCATCCCATCTTGGGATACATGTGTCAAAGAACCGAAACTAAGTCAATAAATACATAATGCAATATATATAAAGCAGAGGCTGATCAAAATCAGAGCATGCTAATTTGCACCTTGAAGAAATTGCTTAAGATATATATTTTTTTTAAGAATCTTGCTTCAGGCAAAAGCAGCTCAGAAATTTCTCCACAGGAGAGGCCAGACATGACCAAGGGCTATAAAGAGAGAAAGGATAGGTAATTTGTTCTGGGGCTACATTAGCAAATTTCCCTACTTTAGATATATAGAGTGATATATGTCCCTAGCAAAGAATGAAGAGGGCTGGCAGGTATAATGCAGACATGGTTCTCCAGCCCCCACACCCCACCCATCCCCAGTAGCTCCCTGGGTGGAGCTCTGTTCAGTGCCAGACACCCAGCCAAGTGACTTTCTCACCCTCTTGGTTCTTTGCTCCTCAGGGCATGTGAAATATGCATTCTCATCCCATTTTGTAGATGAGACAACTGAGGCTCAGAAAGGATGCCTAGCCCAACACACTCAGTCAGAAGCTTGGATTTGTCCCTAGGTCCAGTCTGCAGTGGTCCCCTCACACTCCCTTCTTCATGCCAGCTTCTAGGACTAAAACCCTCAGTGCCATCATCTGCATACTGGGAACAGTGGTCTGCAGGATAATCCATGGGGGCTTTGGTTAGGACTGAATGAGATAATTTCCCTGACATGCTCATCCTGGTACCTATTGTCATCATCATTTTCACTGGGAAAACCTTTCCAAGCTTCCCCTAGAACCAAATCCAAGATCCTGGCCTCTAGGATCTATGCCACCAGTCAGGCGATAGCTCCATCCCGCACAAGGTCCAACAGCTGTCCAGTGCTCTAGTGTCTATGCACCACTGCGCCTCGATGTCACTGTTTTTCCTGTTCCCTGGTCTGTTCCTCCTTCACCCCTGCTCATCACAACTCAGCCTCAACGCTGCCTCCTTTCAGAAGCCCAGAAAGCCAGTCTACCACTCTGGCCTGGTGCACTGGGAATTCTCACAATATAGTCAAGGAAACAGAGAGAGAGAGAGAAGGAGGGAGGGAGGGAGAGGGAGAGGGAGAGGGAGAGAGAGAGAGAGAATTAAGTAACTTGTTCAAGGTCATACAGTCAATATATATCAGGGCACTTCCGGGCCTCTTACCATGCACGAAAATGGAGCTGAACACTGTGAGACTGCTGAAGAAAACTAGGTACTCCACACTCAGGCAAGCCAAGTTCAAATCCTCCCTCTGTCCCTTGTAGACCCATGCTAGCTGAGCAACTTCATGTATATGTGTTGGGGGGAGGGGTCACTGGGAATTGAACCCAGGACCTGTGTATTCTAGGCAAGCACTCTACCGCTGAGCTATATCCTCTTTCACATTGAACTAGGATCTTGCTAAGTTGCACAGGTTGACCTTCAATTTATTCTGTAGCCCAGGCAGATCTTGAACTTGCCATCTCCCAGTCACAGCCTCCTGAGTAGCTGGGATTACAGGCCTGTGCCACCAGGTCCCACTTGAGCAACTTTAACCCTCAACTTTCTTATCTGTAAAATGTTACAGTCATGGTATCTGGGTGTGGGTAAAGACCTGAATGAGAAGCCGTGTAAAATACTTGGCAGAAACCTGGTGCTCAGTAGGAGCTGTTTCTAGGTGCTGTCTTGCCTGTTTCCCTTGCTAGGAGTGTGTGCTGTCTGAGGGCAGAGGCTTTGTGTGATCACTTCAAGTTGGTCAGTGTATGTTGACTGAATGAATAACCTAGGAAGACACAGGGCCACAGAGCCACATGTTTCAGAACTCTGCAATGGTCCAGTCTCCACCATAAACAGAGAACTTAGCACAAAGAAAAACATTCATTATATCAGCAATCCTGGAAGAGAAGAGAGGAACAACTAAGAGTTTATGTTCTACCTACTTCTGATTTGAAGCAGTTCATAAAATGTTGACCGACAGAGGATGATAAACGACCCAGATGCAGCTGAGCCCCAGGCTTCCTGGAGTTCACACCAGAAGGCAAAAATAGCCATTTGTCATTGCTCAGTCTAACGACAAAAAATGCTACTCATCCTTCTCCAACTGACTTGGAGATTCTGTTTGCTATATGGCTCTGTTTGAGGATACTTTGGTGACTGGGGGACAAAACAAAGACCCCATTGGAAGGGGTCTAGTGTAGGGACCACCAAATCCAGGTCTGGAAGAACAGGGACAAGGTGCTCAGCCAGGCAAAGGCAGAGGATGCCAGGCACAGGCAATCAGATAGAGCTGGCTACAATTTCTCGGGCATCTATGGTGGGCCAGGCCTCTTTCAAGGAGCCAGAGTGGCAGGGCTAGAAATATCCCATAGCAGACCAGAAACAAAATCAATGTTCCAGGTGATTTTATACATCCTGTCCCCAACTAGGGTCACAGACTGAGAAAAATCGAAGTGGCATGGAGGAAAATCTCACCGGAACTACCATGATTTGGCTGTTAGTTTCACTCAATCTTTCTGCTCTGGGAAGGAAAATATGAAATTGTAAAATTGGCAAATACATTCAGGTTTGACACAAGAGATTCTGTGAACCTTCTTTTTAGTTTTATCATCCAAAAATACTTTTCATTTGGAGAAAGAGGTTCTGCTGGGTGCTACCCAGTGAGTGAATCAGAAGTGTAGGTGATGGAAAGGCCCCAGGGGGCTGAAGATGATCAAGGCCCTGATAACTTGCTGTAAGTCTCCAGGTCCATCCATTCCTGAGCACCATGTTGGGTTTCTGGCCCTGTCCTTGCTCCAGAGCTTAGCAAGTTCAATTCTTAACTCCAGCCCTGGAGTGGAGGATGCAGTGAACACACACCATAGTGCTGCTAGAAAGGCTGATACTGTCTGGGGTGGGCTGGTGGTGGTCTCTTGTATTCACAGCTTGCTCTGGGAGGCCCTGTTTCAAACACCTGACCTATTGAACCCTTACCAAAACCCTAAGATGTCTCATATTTTGTTGTCCCTCTCACTTTCCAGATGAGAAACTGAAACACAGAGAAGCAATGTCTTGCCACAGGTCACACAGCTAAAAAGTAGGGAAGTCTGATTTCAGTAGATACTCTTAACCTTATACTAAACCACCCCTCTGATGTTATTGTTGTTTTTCAAGATAGGGTCTCGCTCTAGCCCAGGCTGACCTGGAATTCACTATGTAGTCTCAGGGTGGCCTTGAACTCAAGGTGATCCTCCTACCTCTGCCTCCCGAGTGCTGAGATTAAAGGCCTGTGCCACCATGCCTGGCTAACCACTCCTCTTAGTCCAGACTGGACAGGATGATCCCAAAGGGCTCTTTACAAAAATTGTAGTCTGGGTCTTAAGGATGAGTAGGAAGAAGTTAGCTGAGTGAGCAGGGCAGAGGAGGTACATTCCAGCCCAAGGAAGAAAGGGACAGGGAAGAGGATGCTCAGTGCAGCCAGAGGGGAGGACATATGCAGGGCCTGGTTGCACATGGAAGTATGGTGCTGGGGGGTGTCACTAAGCAGGGTTGGGATTCAGGGTGGGTTGGGGAAAAAAGTGTATGAAGCTTCCCTTCCTATCTAATTGCTTGGTACTATTACTCATTATCCATAACCTAGCATGCACTCTGATGTGCAAAGAGTGCAAATGCACTATTAAAGCTGTCACGGTGTGAGTTGGAAGAGGTGGACAACAAAATTTTGCACGTCAAAGCATCATAGTGACCTCACAAAATAGCCAAAAAGAAGTGATACCTTGTGCATTGCCTCAGGACAAGTCTGTTCTCTCTAATCCATACTGTCCAAGTACATTACTTCATCCTATGGTCCCTAATTACTCCACCTTACAGAGATATGCACACTAATTAGGAAGAATGTTAACCACCCTAGTGAAAATACTCCAAAGCAAGTGAAATATTACTAAGAGCAAAAGGTGATTTGT
The DNA here is from genome assembly GCA_004024765.1 of Zapus hudsonius. Classification (NCBI taxonomy): domain Eukaryota; kingdom Metazoa; phylum Chordata; class Mammalia; order Rodentia; family Dipodidae; genus Zapus; species Zapus hudsonius. Next base: position 98,713 of record PVHP010000199.1, read on the forward strand.
TTCTGGGAACTGTGCTTTTCAAAGAGAGCAAAGAATGCTAAAGGCTTTGTTTAAATTATCCCTGCAAGGACTTCGGCATGCCTCTCTTTATCAGCTTTCTACACACAGCAGTCTGTTTCCCATTCCCACACTGTACAGAAATAAATGAAGGCTGAAAAATCATATATACTCTGATATTTTTGCATTACCCCCATTTGAGTTTTTAAATTACTGTCTTTATATTTTCCCCCCGAGGATGATATAACTAAAAAGAAGGTTCATATTTTGAAGTGTATCTATCTGATCATTGCACAAATGTTTTCAGGAGAAATCACTACATTTCTCCAAGATGGGTATGGGTTTTGTCATAGATCAAAGTGAGAGGAAAAAAAGATAAATCATCAGAGATCCAAAAATACTTTTCATTTGGAGAAAGATATCAGGCCATTTCAGTGGTGCTGATGGAATCCCTGTTCTGTCTCCATTACCTGCCACAGGCGGCCCCAGCCAGGAGCCAACTGCTACGATGATATTCTCCATAAGATGGTCCCGATATATATATAGATATATATATGATCTTCAACCTCTATTGATTGACCAATTTCACAAGCAAAGACTGGTGAAATGAAGCTGAAATGAACATCATGCTTTAACTCATTGAACCTATCAGGCCTGAGTTAATCTCACTGTCCACTGTCTCTGATAGAATTCAATTGATCAATCATGTTTCGGTGATAGTACCATTTCACTGGCTTATTGCTTCTTCATTTCAGAGCTTGACCTGTTAGATATACTCGGACTAGCTCAACTCCTCTTGGATACAGAGATCAGTCTCTGCCTGCCAACGTATGTCATCTCCTGTCCCAGCTGTAAAGAAAAGAACTCCAGAGGCTTTTGTGTGTATTTGAGGTACGTTTTCCAAGCAAACATGCCCACAAGAAGGATGAGTTTACGATGGCGAGTGATTGCAAATGACAAGAGGGACTCTTCTTTCTGTGTGGAAGCCTCGTTGTTCCCTGTCTACGTGGATAAGTTGATTTGTTTGGGCGCTGTACTTAGCAGAAGCATATTTTTTTTCATTAGACAGGCAAGTGTGTATGCCTAGGGAAAAGGCACACCAGAAAATTATAAAAACAATAATCTCTCCCCCTCAAACATATTCATGCTGAGTGTGACATCATTCGCCTGTTTATCTGACTCTCATGATGACCTCAGGGCATGAGCAACAGCCTAGGGCTCCCATTTTACAGATGGGAATGGGCTCAGAGAAGTGGAGGTAGCCTGCCCACAGCTGGGCAGCACAGTTATCAGGCAAATGACACTGAGAGCCAGGTGTATCGGCCCCTCTGTGCCTCTTTTCATACAGCTGCCCTTTAGACAGTTTCAGAATTACCAAGTTGTTGCACACTAGCATTTCCTCCCTGACTACTTGGATAAAAGAAACTCCTTGGAAATTTCATTTGGATGATTTTAGAGCTTAAGATGGATTCCAAGATCATCTGTAACTTCCTGTAGACTTGGAATCACTTACACACTGGGCACTCACAGGAATCACACACCTGAATCCTAGGCCCTCAACTCAGGACTTTGTCTCTTTCTTTAAGAGTTTCCTTAATTTGTACCAAACCACTGGACTCTATCACAGTGAGAACTTCACTGTCCACTGGACTTTATCATAGTGAGAACTTCACTGTCCACTGGGCTCTATCACAGGAGAACTTCACTCTCCACTGTAAACATGACCCAATATTCTCTTCTTTCTAGTATGTAATTGAATTTTCCAAACTCAAGCCAGAACTGTGCTTTGGGAAATGAGGAGGAAGCAGTCTGCAGGGCTGGCTGCTTGAGGGAGGCTCTGGCAGCTCCAAGGATGAGCCCAGCATGAGAGTCTCTGAGGAGGCCCAGGCAATGGCAGTTTGCAAATAAGCTTTGTATCTTCTCATAGCTTGCAATCTGCAGGCTCAGACAGGAGGAGGGAGAAGTCATAGATAAAGCCAGTGCCTCTCAGGGGAGCCATTGATGCAGCCAGCCCAGAACTGAGACTTGGGGGGTTGTAAATCATGGTGGAGCAGGGGATTTGGGACACCCACTGCACGGCACTGCCTCTGCAAAATGACAGGCAAAATTCATGCTGAGTGTGATATCGTTTACCTGTTTATCTGATCCTCATGATGACCTCAGGGCAGGAGCAACAGCCTAGGGTTCCCATTTCACAGATGGGAATGAACTCAGAGAAGTGAAGGTAGCCTGCAGAAACCTCACATTCCAGACTCCCCAATCTCCCTCCCAAAGAGCTATCCCCTTATCTGAGAATAGTAATACATTTACACTTCATTCCAAACACACTGGGAAAGGGACTCTCATGTGGCCACAGTGTGGAGAGCGCTGGAAGGAGACCAGACAGAGACCAAAGAAGACAGGGGGCCCCTCACCCAAAGAAAGCTCATGGCGGGAATGGCCCTCAGGAGTGGCAGGTGTTGCCAGAGGTGGGAGCTCTCTGGAATGAGAGACTGATTACAACTCTAAAGCTCAGTGTTAGAAAGAGGCCTGGCTGCCATCCACTGGTGCCCTTGCTCTCTCAGAGGAATCCACTGTTGCTCGAATCTGACTGGCTCTGTGCAGCCCCACCTTCCTGTTCCTACTTCCCCCACTCTGCCTTGGCTCTCCCTGCTATAGTCACACTGACCTCCTCACTATTCCTTCATCACAGTAAGCACGTCTCGACCTCAGGACATTTGCACTTGCTGTTTCCTCTGTCTGGAACTTTGTCAAAATGTCTGCTTGGTTCATTCTTGCTTCCCATAGGCCTCTGCTCAAATGGCATCTCTGAGTTAAGCCTCAGCCTTCATAAAACAGCAAGTTACTACCCATCCAGGCTGTATTCCTATATCCTCTCCTAGACTAATGATTGTCTTTAACATAGCACCTAAGGCTAGAGGAGTAGCTCTGTAGTGGAAGGTCTGCTGACTGCCTACCATGTGCACAAACCCTGGGTTCCATATCCAGCGCTACAATTTTTTTAACTCAACTTATTTATTCATTCATTCTCTCTGTCCTCAGTAGAATGCCAGTCTTGTGTACACACATTCTTGGCTGCTTTGCTCTGTGCTGTTTCCTTAGCACCTAGTGCAATGCCAGGCATATCACAGCTATTTGTAGGATGAATGCATAAAAGTGGAATTTCATGGAAACAGAAGAAAACAAAGAAAGTAGGTGTTGGTTGGTGACTGACCTCCTGCTAGGAAACAGGAGAGATTTGGTGCTTCCGTATCTGACTCGCAGCTCCAGAAACAGAACTTCCTAAGAGAACAAAATGGGTTGTCAGGCCTTGCCCTTGCTGCTGAAACCATAGTGCCCAGCACCATGTCAGGAACAAGTAAATGGAGTAATCTTGTCCCAGGAAGGAGAGCTGGCTTGAAAGTGTTTAAGTGACAAAGGTGTAGCGCACAGGGGACAAGTGCTGGCTTTGTATTTGCCAGCTGTGTGACTTCCACTTCCCTCACGTCATCTGTGCAACAGGGTCAGTAAATCATCCAAGCATGCAAGCTAACAGACCCCAAACGAAGAAGCACAGCAAGTACCTCGTGTCATTCAGCAAGGACATGAAAAAGAAAGCCATGTGTCTAAATTACAAAGCACAAGATGAATGGAGGTTGGTGGTCCGTGCTTGTAATTCCAGAACTCCGAAGGCTGATACAGGAGGATAGAAAGGTCAAGGTTAGCCTGGGCTATCTAGTGAGACCTTGTCTCAAAAATTAATTTTAACTTAATTAAAAGACAAAGTTTGGCATGGTGGCACAGGCCTGCCTGTGAGCCCAATACTCAGGAGGCAGAAGCAAGATCAGAAGTTTCAGGGCATCCTTTGCTGTTTAGTGAATTCAAGGCCATCCTGGGCATATGAGTCCCTGTCTCAAAAAATAAATAAGTAGGGGATGAGAAGATGATTCAGTGGTTAAAGGTACTTCCTTTAAAGCCTGTTGGCCCAGGTAAAGCTAAATGCAAAACATGGCACAGGCATCTGGCATTTGTTTGCGGTGGCAAGAGACCCTGACATGCCCATAGACACACACACACACACACACACACACACACACACACACACACACACACACACAAATGACTAAATAAAACAACAAGATGCACACAGAGAGAAGAATCTGGCTAAGCTGAATCCCTTGGCTTAAGTATTTATCTGGGGCAGGAGTCATGGAAGCTTTCCTAGAAGAAGGAGATGACATTTTCCAGGACTGGACTTGGGGAGAATGAGGGAGGAGACAGAATCCTGGACAGGAAGTGGATGTGAATGCATGTAGGTTTCACTAGATGACTAAGATCCTCTGAGAGCACAGCACCCATGTGGCAGAGACATGTCGCTTTCATAGCTCCTATCAGGATATGTCTCTCCATTGCATGTCTTGCACACAGTATTGCACAATACATGCAAATTTTGATTAAAAGATTTGCAGAAGCTTCCAAAGGAAGGTACCCGAGAGAGAGACCCATTTGTTCCAGGGGTTCTTGATAAAAGTAATCAGATCCAAGGAGAGGTGGGGAATCCATGCATTGTTAATGTTATGGGAGGAGTTAGGGTAATGAGGGGGAGGGACCAGGAGTACTACCCAGCACAGCACCATCAGGAAGAACTGCCCTGCACTGCCCAGGTGTGATGGTACATGCTTGTAACCAGAGCACTTGGGAGGTGAAGCTCACTGAGTTATATAATGCTACATACTGAATTAGAGGCCAGCATGGGCTACATGACACCTTCTGTCAAAAAAAATTATTTTGTGCCCCATATATTTTTGGAATGATGCCTCAAACTAGAAGCTCTCATTATAAATCTGTGAGCCTAGTTCTGTTTTCCTCCTGTCCTGTCCACTGCCTCTCAGGAATACAACCATCAAGGAAATGGAGGCAGAGTGATGCTTTGCTTTGGCAAGAATTTTATCAGGATATGTTCACAATTTCAGAACATCAATTCACTGATGGCAACACCAGGACAGGCATTTATATTGCCAAAGCCCACAGCTGTCCACATTCGTAGCTGCCACATTCATGGTCATTCCACACCAAGAGCCAGCAGCTAACTCCTTCATTATGTCTTCCAGTGTAGTCACGCCTGAGCTTTTACATAATGAAATACACCATTTCATTATGATTTTATTTTTCTTTCCCTCTCAGTTACAGTTGGGGCATTATATTGCTTTTTAAATCAATGCATGTAGGTGGATTATCTTTCATCTAAAATTCATTCTAGGACAGCAAAGGAAGTACTACATAGTACTTGTCATGGAGGGGAGACATCAGGTTGACAGGATGTAAAAATCATTACATATGATTTTCCAGTCCTATCCAATTCGGCCATTTAAAGCTATTGCTTTCTGAGGACCATCTCCCTAATCTGTCCAGCTAACGAAGGGCTATATCAGGGATATAAATAATTCTCAAGGGGCTAAGGTGATGGCTTAGAGGTTAAGGGCACTTGCTTCCAAAGCCTGACTGTCTAGGCTCAATTCCTTAAACATCCACATTAAGCCAGGTGGATGTTTGTAGTGGCAAGAGACCCTGACATGCCCATACACACACATATGTGAAAATTATTTAATTTTTTAAAAGAATTTTCCAGAAGCTCCTTTACAGATTGAAGACAGGAGCCCAGAACATCTCTAAAATAAAAGAATTTCCTGACCTTGACTTGTAGAAGCCTATTCCTAAAACACACGACCTGGTAGAATTTCTCATTGCCAAGGTCAGTGGTGCACACTTGTCATCCCAGCACTTAGAGGTGGAAATGGGAATCTGGAGTTCAAAGTTATCCTGGACTACATGAGACCCTGTCTCAAAGAGAGAGAGAGAGAGAGAGAGAGAGAGAGAGAGAGAGAGAGAGAGAGAGAGAGAGAGAGAGAGAGAGAGATTGAAAGAGGAGAAAACAGTCCTCAGTTCAAGAATCAAGCTTATTGGCTAGGGAGCTGGGGTTCTGTAAGCTCCTCCTCCCAAAGCCTCTCTCAGCTGCCTATAACCCAGGTAAAGAGGGAGAAGCAACAAGCCACGGGAGGAAAAGACAGCTGGAAGCAGCAGCTCACAGAATGCCCTGCAAACGTGCTCCAAGAGCAAGGGAGGTGCAACCAAGTCTGAGGTGAGGGGCTACCTGTGCCAACTAACAGTGATGACTACATTCTAATGATCACAGACTCTAATATCAGACAGCTTGGGTTTGAATCCCAGCCCTCAACTGACTGGCTCTGTGACCAGTAAGTAGTTACTGAACCACTCATACTTTTCGCTCACAAAAGGGAACAAGTGATATCCCTATCCTTCTGAAAGCTGCTGTAAGCAATGCCTGTCACAGTGAGGGCTTCAACGTCACCACCAGGCTCAGAACACTGAAGAAAGGGAGCACGATTTCCAGTGGTCACAGTGCAACAGCAGAGTGCCATGAGGTGGGAACAGAGTCCTGGTCCTGGCTTCCCTGTTGACCACACCCACTTACCTGGCTTTGGAAGACCATCAATACCAACACTCTCATTTTATAGACTGAGAGACTGAAGCCCAGGAAGGGAAGAATATAGACAAGGCTCACATAGCAAATTTGTGTTGGCTTCTCAGTCCAGACCCTTTCCAGAGAGTCACACTGCTTCTCAAACACAAACACGCTGGGCATCAGTTTGTACATCTGTTAACAGGCCTGAATGTCACAGGCTAGCACCAGGGATCACTGATGCAATGACAACGGGAAAAGCCTTCAGCAAGGGCTGATTAAGTTTGCCAACTCAGGACATTTGAGGCTAATACTCAGCACATAGCAGCACCTGACATGTTTATTACTCACATCTCTCATTAGCCAAGAAGGTTACCAAAGTTGGAGTCTGTTATACCAGCGTATTAGGCCATGGTGAGTGAGTGAGAGCTTGTCTGGAAACAGAAATGGAAAGGGGGTCTATGGCCATACAACCCTGAACACGCCTGATGGAGTCTGATCTCAGAAGCTAAGCAGGGTAGGGCCTGGTTAGTACTTGGATGGGAGAAATGAAAAGAGGTGTGTGTGGGGGGGAAATCTGGTGTTTGCCACCAGAGAAAAAGCAAGATTGCCAGAAAGAAGTCCACTGGTGCACTCACTCTTTCTACTCCAGGCCAGGAAGGCTACTCATAATCCCACCCTTACAATCCTTGGTCTGATGGAGGAGGCAGCCTTCTCTGTGGGGCGTGAGGAGGACTTCCTGTGGCAGGTGCAGTGTCACAAAGCCTGGAGACTAGACAGGGAACAGAGGTGGAAGGTAGGCCATCTCTCCCTGGCAGAAAACGTGTGCAGCCGGGCTGAAATCGGTCTATGATTCCTCAGGCCACAGCCCTCAAGGAAGGAATGGATGCACTGTGTCTTTTACAAGAGACAAAAAGTGAATGCGGGCATCACTGAGCAAGACCAGAACCACCCCAGGCTCAGGCCGCAGGGAAGAGGACACAGAAACCATCAGGACTGGCTCAAAGTCTTCTCGCGCGGTTCTGCACGTGTCCACCACCCATCACCGCGGGAGCAAGGGCTCCGGAGCCGACACTTCTGTGTCCCCAGCCCCCACCCGAAGCCCCTCTCCTCGGCTGCTCGCATCATCTGCTCGGCTGCCCAGCTCCCCGCTGCCTCGGTGCCCGCGCCCCCCGGGGCCCCGGAAAGCTGGCATCGGTTGTTACCATAACAAACTCAATTGTTCTCAGCAGGGCCCCGGCAAATAAAGTCATTCATTACGGGCTTCTCGCGGCCCGGCCGCCGTGGGCTGCGCGGCAATCAGCGGTCCGCGGGCCGCCCCCTCGCGGGCCGAGACACGCGCCAGCGCGGGTACCTGCGGGGACCGGCCCGCGGCGCCCCGAGGCCCAGCCGTGGCCCAGCCGGCGGGGGCGGCGCGGGGCCGCCGATTAGTTTTATCTCGGAACGTCCATTGACTTATACTGATTGGCTTCCTGCCGCCAAATGTCAATTAAATTGCAAATGCTCGGCGGAGGCCCGGAGCGGGCGCGGGGCTCCGCGCGGTGGGACGCTTGTCTCCGCGCGCGCGCTGCGGCCAGGCGGGGCCCTCCTGCGGGGCGCTCGCCCTCCGCCCGCCCGCCGACCCGCGGCCAGCCCTGCGCCCTGAGCCCTGCGCCCTGCGCCCTGGAGGAGGGTCCTTCGCCAGGTGGCCTGGCCCCGTCCCTGGGCCTTCCGGGCGGGACTTTGGGTAAAACCCTTCCTGCTCGCTGCAGGTGCCTGGGTTTCCACGCCCTCCCAGGACCCGCTGGAAGGAGGTGACCACCGGGGCTCTATCCAGCCTGTGTCACCTATCCGGGTGAAGGGGACACCCGCTGGCAGAATGACCGCATTTGCCTGGTGCCCATTCAGCACTGTAATGCACGGTGGGCTGGATAGCCACAACCTTCTGAAGCAGGTACTTTTATTTTTTGAGATAGGGTCTCATGTATCCCAAGCTGGCCTTGAACTCACTATGGAGCTAAGGATGCACTTGAACTTCTGATCCTCCTGCCTCCACCTCCCAATTGCTGGAATTAGAGACATGGGTTTAACTTAAACACGCCCAGTTTAAGCAGGGTCTCACTCTAGGACAGGCTGACCTGGAACTCACTGTCACAGAGGCTGGCTTCAAACTCATGGCCCTCCTCCTATCTCACCTGGGATTATGGGTGAGAGACACCAAGCTTTTTGTTTGTTTTCCTTTTTGCGTTGAGACAAAACAAAACAGCAAAACAGTCCAGACTGTGAGCCTCTTGCCCCCCCCCCCTTGTGAGTGCTGAGCACCAGTGTCCAGCTTCTGATAAAGACTATCATCCCTCCTTTACAGATGGTGACTAGAGCAGAAGGTAGGAAGATTGTCCCAGAGGACAAGTAGACATTTGGGTCCCAGACTTGGGCTGCCATTCTTCCAGAGCTGTGGCTTCATTATTGCTTGTGGTGCTCACAGGAGAGACATTGTGAAGAGATAAGAAAAGTGGAGGAAAAGGCCCAAACCAGACAGGCTTGGCTGCCACGGCCCAAACTCCACCAGGTGTGCTCCACCTGATATGGAATTCTCACAGGAATTCTATGGCCTAAATATTACAGTCTCCACTTCACAGATGGGAAAAATGGATCCTTGGAGAAATTATGAAATTTGTCCAAGGTCACAGAACAGATACATGGGATGAACTATAGTGCTACTCTTTTTTGTTTTTGTTTTTTGAGGTAGGGTCTCCCGGAAGTCCAGGCTGACCTGGAACTCACTCTGTAGTTCCAGGCTGACCTTGAACTCACATCAATCCTCCAACCTCAGACTCCCAAGTGCTTGGACTAAAGATTTGTATCACCACACCCTGCCTACAATGATATCCTTGTAGGTGCACAGACTGTTAAAATTTGCAAAGCACCTTCTCACTGCATTTTACAAGGCTTTGAGTAAACCATTCACTCTTTTTTTTTTTTTTACCAGTAAGAAAATGGAGCTGACTGTGGTGGCACACATCTGTAATTCCAGCACTTGGGAAGCTGAGGCAGAAGGATCAGGAGTTCAAGGCCAACCTGGGCTTCAAGGTAAAACCCTATTTTTTTTGTTTTGTTTTTTTTTTTGATGTAGGGTCTCGCTCTAGTCCAGGCTGACCCGGAATTTACTTTGTAGTCTCAGGGTGACCTTGAACTCATGGCAATCCTCCTACCTCTGCCTCCCAAGTGATGGGATTAAAGGTGTGTGCCACCACGCCCGGCTAAGACCCTATTTTTTTTTAAAAAAGAAAGAGATAGAGAGAAAGAAAAGGAAGGAAGAAGAGAAGAGGAAAGAAAAAAGAAAATGAAAGGAAAGAAGAGAAGGGAAAGAAAAGACAAAACAAGGAGACAATTAATATCCAAACTGGGTTGCCCAAGATTACCAGCAAAAGTGTGCAGAGTCAGGACTTGAAGGCCCCTGAACTCCAATCCAGGGCTCCCAGCCCATCTCAAAAAGGCCTTGAGTAAGAATGGCTCAGGCAAGGGCTCTGCTCTCACCTCCCTTCCCCTTCTGCAGGGAGCCAAGAGGGGACACAAATCATAGGTAAAGTCCAGTGAGAAGATGCTCTGAGCCCTGGGGAGGAGCAGGCGCCCTGCAGAGGGTCCACATCTGGGGTCCTGAGAGGTTTTGTTGTTTTCCTGCCCATTGTCTTGGGTACACCTCCCCCTCTGCCACTTCTGTCTGCTCCTTAAGGTTGTCTCTAGAGAGGGAGCTACAGCAGTTCTTAACTGATAAAATGTGCCAGCGTTTAAAAGATACAAACCTGACCAATCATCCTTTTCAGAAAAGAGATGTTCACGGAACAAAAGTGTCATTCAGAAGTGCTGGATAGTGTCTGTGTCTCAGACAGAAAGGAACTGAAGAGAAAGAAGATGGAGGAGGGAGGGAGGGGGCGCAGGGAGGAGGAAGGGAAGTGGATGCGAGCTAGAAGGGTTGCCAGGCTCCTAGCATCCCAATGAAGCATCAGAAAAGGCAGGACCCCAACTGAAAAGATACTCCCTCCCATCCCTGAGTGCAGGAACACCCACCTCCTAGAGCACCCCTCCATGGCAACTCGAATTTTTTGAGTTTCTGAAGAATGAGACTAAAATCATGCCTGTATAGATTCTGTTGGGGCTTCCTTTTCTCCTGAGCCTAGCCTGAACAACCCTATCCTAGGCTTAGCAATATCACTAAAGCATCTGTTTTTAAAAGGGAGAAAACGCCACCATCATGGGCATGCTTGCAAGCCCAGCACTTGGGAAGCGCAGGACTGTGCGTCAAAGGCCAGCCCTGGGCACCTATGGAGAACTTCTCTCAAAACCAAAACAAGGGCTGGTCAAGCCTAACGACCAGGTTCAATTCCCCAGTGCCCAAGTAAAGCCAGATGCACAGAGTGACACATACATCTGGAGAGGCACCGACACACCCTTTCTCTCTCTCTCTCTCTCTCTCTCTCTCTCTCTCTCTCTCTCTCTCTCTCTCTCTCTCTGTCTGTGTGTGTGTGTCTGCTTGCAAATAAATAGATTAAAATTTTTATTAAAAAGAGGGCTGGGGAGATAACTCGGAGTTAAAGACTCTTGCTTTCAAAGCCTGCCAACCCCAGTTCAATTCTCCAGATACACAAAGTGGCACATGCATCTGTTTCCAGTGGCAGGAGGCCCTGGGGTGCTCATTCTCTCCTCTCTCTCTCTCTCTCTCTCTCTCTCTCTCTCTCTCTCTCTCTCTCTCTCTCTCTCTCTCTCTCTCTCCTTGCAAATAAGAATTTAAAAAAATTAAAAAGTGGAGCCGGGCCTGGTGGCACACGCCTTTAATCCCAGCACTCTGGAGGCAGAAGTAGGAGGATCCCCATGAGTTCAAGGCCACCCTGTGACTACATAGTGAATTCCAGGTTAGCCTGGGCTAGAGTGAGACACTACCTCAAAATCCCCCCCAAAAAAGAAAAGAAAATTGAAAAGAATTAAGGGTTCAGAAATTTTTCCACAAGGCTTCATTGAGGAATCTGAATTTGGGATAAAAAATGCTCTGCTATTTAAAAAAAAATTTAAAAATCACTGATATTTCTGAAACTTTCTATGGCCAGGGCTAATCAAAAATTTTCTAGGTAACCGGGGAAGACAGGAAAAATCCCCCTCTGACAGATGAGGAAACCAAGGGTCAAGAGAATCAAGGCCTTTGGCTGTCAAAGTGCAGACAGCACCTCTGGCCACATTGTGCCATCCACCAAGGCCAGTCATGAAGCTGGATAGCCTGAAGGTCTGGCAGGGAAGGGTAAGAGCAGTGTTGGGAAAGTCTTGGACACAGGGCACCTGAGGGATAAAACAGGCCCAAGACACACCCTCCAGAGTTCAGCCTTTCAGGGCAAAATGGACACAGAGATGGAGCTGAAGGTCCATGCTGAAGAGTGCTGAGGGTGTGCCTGACTCTGGTACCGTCCTCTCGGGACACTCTAAGGTGTCAGGGAAGGGGTACAACTGCCCAGTGACCAGTCCCAACACTGCCCCTGCTGAACTGTGGGCTGGGCTGCGTGACCTTGGACAATTTGCTCAATCTCTCTGAATCTCTGTAAAAGAAGGATAATGTGAGTTATCCGCTTGATTCGTCATTTAAATACTTGCAGTCGCCTCTCCATACGTGCTATAGAACCTTATTGTACTTCCTGTTCAAGACCACAGCCTGCACACACCAGGAGGAGGACCTCAAGCACCTGCAAGCCTGTGGGGGGAGGGGAGGGAAGAGCTCCTTTCCCTTTTTTTTTCCAGGTAGGGTCTCACTCTAGCCCAGAGTGACCTGGAGCTCACTCTGTAGTCCTGGGCTGGCTTCAAACTCACAGTGATCCTCCTACCTCTGCCTCCTCAGCGCTGGTTTGTAAGCATCCACCACCACACCTGGTTCTTTCCCTTTTTAAGATTATTTTTAAAAATATCTTTATTATGAATAATTATATACATAGCATGAGAAAATCTTGTGAATGTGTTCCCATTTCCCTCCTCTCTGTCCCCTATCCAAAGGGGTCCTTCCTCGGTGTGCATACTGGATCTGTCCATAGGACAGGGGGTATGAACTGTAATTTATCTGTGAGGTGAGAGAGACAGAGAGAGCATATGTATGGGTGCACCAGGGCCTTTTGCCACTGCAAAAGAACTCCAGATGCATGTGCCACATTGAGCATCTGGTTTTGTCAGGACTGGGAGTCAAACCTGAGCCAGCAGGCTTTGCAGGCAAGTGCCTTTAACCGCTGAGCCATCTCCCAGTCCCTCCCTCCCTTCTAGAATGATCTTCACAGATCCTCTCTGGCTTCCACTTGGCAGCCTGTGCACACTGACCACAGGCTGTGGGTTTCTGCGACATCCTGGGCCCCATGGAGTACTTGTGCATGAAGACAATATGGGAGTGCTGCAGACAAGCTTCCTGCCTTCATGGAGTTCACAGTCTCGCAAGGAAAATAGAAAGTGACAAATGGGATATTTTTATTAACAGTGCTGGAGGGGAAGGTGGACATGAGAGCTAACAGAAGTGAATGTTATGGAAGCCTTCACTTAGGAAGTGACAGTTGAGCTGGCTTGTAAGGCCATGGGATGTCAGCTGGGCACATGGGGGGGGAGCAGGTCAGTGCTCCAGTCAGTGGAGAGAGCTCCATAACCAAAGGGCACTCAGCAGGCATGGGGGTGGAGTTCCCGGGTGCTTCAGCCCACCCCAGTGTTGGCACAAAGGTAAAACAACTCCCAAAGCCACAGAAGTAGTAATGATGGGTGGGCTCAATGCAGAATCTCTGCTTCTGACTAGCTTAATTTCCAAGGGAAACTATAAATAGCAACAACTTCATCTCTTGAGACACCAAAATTGACTTCAAAAGCATTATTCAGTCGGCTACTTTACATAAAACTGTGAAGAGATTTACTGAAAGGAGGTGTTCTCAATGAGAAATGACCTGTCCAAGGTCACACAGCTCACAGAGAAAGACCAAAATCTCATTCTAACTCCAGTGCTCTCTCTGGCCAATGTCATATCCCCAAGATTCATCTGTTCAAATCTCCTTTGTTTTAACATGAGGATAAACAAAGCTTCAAGAGCAGTGACTTGCCCAAGATCACACAGTAGATAAGGTTTAGGGTAGACCCTAGAACTCCCAGGAAGGCTTGTGTCCATCAAGAAAGCTGGGCTATGGAGGTGAGAAGGGATTAATCCCAACATCGATGGTACAGCCTCCCCTCCCCAACTGAGCGCTGGCACAGAACAACAAATGGCCAGCCTATCTGTACTTGCCACCCTTGTCCCAGGTAAGAGCATACCTGCTCAAAAAGGTCCCATACCCTCTGCCCTACCCCCCACCCAACTAAGCTGTCCTGGGTCAATGGTGCCACCTGGTGGTTGGTGCTGGGAAGTGCCTGGCCCCTCCACATTTAACCCTCCTTTCTGATTCTTCAGGGGGCCACACCTTTCTCTCTGGGTTCACTCATAGCCTACTGTTTTCACCACAAGCAATGTTTCCCGTATCATTTCCTTTACCCTTCTTTTAGACTTCTTGCTCTCCCAATATATCTAAGCTTGCCCCAGAACATTCTCTTTTTCTCTATCACTCCCATTTCTTCCACTCTTGTAATAAAATGACCCAACACTAAGGCAAATGATAGCCTATAGCAGTGAAAGTGAAGAGTTGAAATGTCAACATGAAATAATACATATACACACATGCAAGTCACACACACCCCTCTCCCCTATTTTAGAAATACCCAGAAGCTCCTGTGTCATTAGAACCAAAAAAAAAAAAAATCTCTTTTCAGACCTACCTTTTCAGGTGTTAAGATAAATACTAAAGCACTTCTCTATTTTGTTTTATTTCATTCTCAGTCAATATTGTGGCTGGGTTTCCTCTTACTCAGACTGGGGTCTGGACGCTAGTAGAGAGCTGAGCTGGAGGCAATGGGGCAGATCCAAAGCGCCCCCTCCTCAGCTTTGAGGGAGCACTAAGCAGCCATCTGCTGGCACCAAAGGAAGGAAGCGTGCTGAAGGGAGTCAGACCTCAAACCCTAAGGACAATCTGCTGGAAATGCAGAGAGCCTCTCTGTGGCAGTGCAGACGTGAGCTAGAACAAGAGGATTTTCAAAGCTCAGCATGTCCTCCACTTCTTCCCCACCCCAAGACCTGCCATGCCTCTCACTGCCCAAAGCTACCTTTCTTTCAACCAAAGCCACTTAAGCATCTTCCTGTCTGTATGAGTAATGAGCCAGGAAGGGTAGAGAGGCAGCCACCTGGGGCAGAAATTCCCAAAGTGTAGTCCAGGGAACTTTGAGGGGTCCCCACGATACTCTTAGGGGGCCTGTGTGTTCTGAATCACTTTCATGGTAATGTCATGTTATTTAGCCTCACTTTCATTTCTTCACAAGTACACAGTGGAGATTTCGAGAGTCTAGAATGTGGGATATTGGAACAGTAAATACAGAGGCAGCTCTGAAAATCCAGCTGTCTTTCCTTAAGCCAGACACTAAAGAAACTTGCACAACTGTAAGCCAGTGCCACTCCTACTAAAATTTTGGTTTAGGAAGGATAGTTATTTCAAAACTAAAACTTGTGTTATTATTTTAATAAATTAATAGGTATTTTAATTTTATTCAATTGAATTAGCACATATAAACTAAAGCTCATTGGTATCCTCAATAAGTTTTTTTTTTTAAAATTAAAGGAAGGGGTCCTAAGCCAAAAGTTTGAGAATTTCTTGTCATGCTCACCGGGCCTTCGGCACCACCCTGGGTGAACGAGAACTGGGGTCTGCTGGAGTGAAAGGGCCTAAGGAGAATGGACATGTAAACAGGTGGGGGTGGAGGTTCATGGCCCTGGCTCTCATGTGGGCTGTCCCTCACTGAATCAAAATGAAACTCAAGAACCCAAGCAGGCAGGAACTGAAACCTGGTCTCTCACCCATAGGACAGGCCCAGGACTGAGGGAAAGGCCCATGGAGCCCCATGATGGGCCACCTGGCCTCTTTATCTAGGGGCCCCTGGCAGTTGGCTGCTTGACCTCAGCTGAGGTGCCCATGGCTACAAGAACAGGACAAGGAAGAATGGGCAGCCAGGCTGGGAACCAGAAACGCAGGTCCTTTGCATCTCTGCCCCACATGTCCTTAGGGAAAGCCCTGCGTGCCTGACCTGCCTGATGTGATTATGGAGCAAATGATCTTAAGCCACTCTTCTGGGTAGCTCTGTCCCAAGTGCCTACCTCCCCAGCCCACCCACCTCTGGCCACGAGCCTGCCTATCCACTACATTGACTACACAGGTGTACACACTTTCACAAGAGCATGTACACCCTGCACCACTTCCAGGACTTGCCTCCCATAGCCTTGGGCTGATAGACAGGACCTAGCTCCTTTCTTTAGAGGTTGTACTTGGATTCTAGAAGTGTTGGGGCCTTTGAGTGCAGAATGTAGGGAAAAGAACATAAGCAAGGTATGAGGGCATCCTGGGAGCAGCCACCCAGAGCCCAGAGGGTAATTACAACCCAAGGATCCAGATCTGAATTTCCCTGCCAAAAACCAGACATTTGCCCATGAAACCTTCTGAATTTGAAATGTTTGTAAGGAATTAAAAATTGCAAATCCTGGGGCTTAGCAGTTAAGGCGCTTTCCCAAAGAGCCTAAGGAACTGGGTTTGGTTCCCCAGAACCCATGTAAAGCTGTATGCACAAAATGGTGCACACATTTGGAGTTTGTTTGCAGTGGCTAGAGGTCCTGGTGCACCTATTTATGCTCTCTCTCTCTCTCTCTCTCTCTCTCTCTCTCTCTCACACACACACACACACACACAGAGAGAGAGAGAGAGAGAGAGAGAGAAAATAAATAAAATAAAATATTTTTTTAATTGCTGATCCTGCCAGGGTATGGTGGCACACTCCTTGAATCCCAGCACTTGGGAGGCAGAGGTAGGAGGATTGATGTGAGTTCAAGGCCAGCCTGAGACTATAGAGTGAGTTCCAGATCATCCTGTGCTAGAGTGATACCCTACCTTGAAAAAAAAAAAACATAAAGTTACAGATTCAGGGCAAGCCAAATAAAACATGACAACCAACCACTCCTCTCCCAACTGGTTCTGAGCAGTGTCCCCAAACAGTGAGAACCTTGGCCATGGCCTCCACCTAAATAACAAGAGAATCTGGGGATTGTACCACCTCCATGAGGGTATATCCAAGGGACCCCCCCAAAGGGGCAGGGAAGGGACCTGCCCTGGGGAAATCCCAAAAGAGGCCAAGGCAAAATAGTGATAACTGCCTCCCTGCTCCCCAAAGACACTGGGAAGATAGGATGCCTCTCTGTAGGCAGAGCCTGCTGTTCTCCAGGGCCCCACACTGATCCTGGAAGAATCTGTGGGCCTACTCATTTGTGAAGGGCCAACATGGAGCATCTCTCAGGGGACTGGGCTGGCACTATTAGATAATCTGTCAGGCTGGCTGAGCAGGCTCCAGGTCAGCTACTGTCCAAGTGGAGGGCACTTGAATGTATTAGCAATGATGAAAAAAAATCTCATACAATAAAATAAATAAAAATGAGGCAGAGACAGAAGAGCTGAGAGAACATGCAATAGCTGAACACACAGAGGGGTGAGGAGGAAGAAGGGGAGGCCACACCGCTGAATCTCAAGAGCTCATGGTCAAGAGCCAGGGGAAACTGAGTCACCATCACCCTCACCGCCATGGGAAAATAGACTGATGGGTGAGTCACCATGGCTCTCAGCAATGAGGACAGCAAATGACGCCAAGGATTTTCTGAGGTTCCCATTCTCTCCTTCAGGTTACCATCTGACCCACCCTTCCTCTTCCCCAGCCTCTTCTCATCTTCATAATGACTATAGGGGGGTGTCCTAGCTCCCCAGGGTCTGAGCTGATGACCCCAAGAACCCCTGAGACTCAGCTCTCCGGCCCTAGTTCTCTGCTTCTGTCCTCCGCCCTTGAAGCCATCACCCCGGTGAATACAACCAGGCTTGTTTGGCACTTCGATTCTTCCACCAGAGAGTGGGACTCCAGAGTTCTAAAGGAAAAGGCAAGTGGCCCCTGGTTTTGCAGCTGACACCTGGGGGCACTGTTGTTCAGCCTAGCTGCTCCCCAGCTTGTCCTCACTCTGTCCCTTCAGTACCCACAGAACAGACTGTTATAAACAGGAAGTCCATAGCAGCTGACCTGTGTGCTTCAGCTGCCAGACAGTAGGAACTGTGCCTGAAACCTGCCATCATTGGCTTCACATCCTTAAGCCCCAGCTGATATTTATTAAGCATTTACTATGATCAAGTCTGGGGGTTAAACCCTCTGGAGGACCCCCTTGTTTGTGTCCTCATGATCTCCCCTTTCCTGCCCCTGTGTGCTGACCTCAGCATCTTAGGGAGGGCTCCCTGGAGATCAAAGACCTGTGGAATCTTGGAGCAAGATCCATAAGTAAGGGCTATCCATGTCTCCTGACTCTGGAACCCAGCTTTGCCCTCCCCCTGGGAAATCTTAAAGGGAGTTCCCAATTACGTTCTGTCTGGAGCCAAAAGAAAAGCTTTCTAGGAGAGACAGACTAGGGCGGTCCACAGCCAGAGTGAGTGCACACATTCCTCCATGACACAGTCCCTGGGGGGGGGGGCTTGCTGGGCAAGGTGTAACTGGGACCCCAGCCTGAATGATAGAGGGGAGAGGGGAGTTGGTAAGAGAGCAGCAAGAGTGAATACACAGAGGAAAGTGAGAGTGGACAAGGGTGATAAACAGGACACAAACACAGCCAGAGAACCAAGAGGGAGAAGCACACCATATGCAAGGCATGGCGAGGCACACAAAACAGGAGACAGGCCATGAGAGGAGCCCCCGTCACATCCCCTAACCTGGCCATGGGGTCTCATTAGACATGGTGTCTTCTTAACAGATTGCACCTCTGGGTCCTGGCTGCACTTCCCTTCTGAGGCAGAGGCCACTCCTAGACCCAGAAGGCCAGCAAGTCCACTTTCACTGTGTCCACTGCCCCAACAGAAGCCTCTGGGCCACAGTCCACACTGGTGTAGGACTAGCTGGCTTTCTGAGCTGGTGAAAGGGATTCTCACTCCACTGACCTCATGTGTTCAGGGCCTTTCAAACTCAGAGGAGGCAAGGAGGGAAGGTCGAGGGGACCTGAATGGGGACCCTGGAGACAGACCGAAAGAGGCCTCACGAGAGATCAAAGGCCCAGGAAGCCGCAGAGGGTCTGGGGCTGCCCTTTCACCCATGGCCGCTATTCACAGTCCTGCTCATTTTCCAATTGCAGCGCACCACCAGCCTCCCTGGGCCTTCCTTCCGGAGAGGGAGGTCCACTTCAGCCCTGAATGCCCAGCCCAGTGGGGTTCCCGGCTCTACTGCCACAATCCTCCACAAAAGCTCTCAGGTTGTACCAACCAAGGGAGCAGAATACGTCTCTCCACTGGATCTAACCCAAGCCTCACTCAAGACTCCTGGGCACCTCAATGAGCAGGCTGTACAAGAGCTGGAACGGGGATAAAGAAGCCCGCATGTGTCCTCGCCCAGTCTCAGCCGCATGAATTGCAGATTCAGAGCTAAGAGGGCCACAGAAGGAATGAGAGGGCCCTCAAGTCACAGCAGCACCGCCTGTCACAGGCCCCAGGCACCAAACCTGATGATGCATTCTTTGATGCGTCTAGCCGCCTTTTGTCCGGCCTCTGCTCACACTTCCAGTGATGGAGAATTCACTATCGTTCCAAGAGAATGCTCTTATCCTTGACCCAGCCTGGCTGCTGTCTGAAACTGTGAGCTGCGCTAGCTGTCATCAGGCTCCCCATAAACTTCCAGCCCCAGCTCTGCCTTCAAAAGCTACACAGGAACTGACCTGGCCTCAGTCACAGAATGGTTCACCACACCTTGAACATAGAGAGGATCATGTCCCCAGGTGTGGTCTGGGAAGCATCCTGTAGAGAAACAGAATTTTTGTTTGTTTGTTTTTCAAGGTAGGGTCTCACTCTAGCCCAGGCTAACCTGGATTTCACTATGTAATCTCAAGGTGGCCTCGAATTCATGGCGATCCTCCTATCTCTGCCTCTGAGTGCTGGGATTAAAGGCGTGAGCCACCACGCCTGGTTTGAAACAGAATTTCTAGGCTGAAAGGACCCTTGTCTGACAGTGGTCTAACTTGATTTGTTAGGGCTCCAGAATTCCTTACTCAAACAGCACCAGGAGCCCTAAATATTAAACAGAAGTCTCGTGGCTAAAGAGACTAGCACCTCATTTTCCCTCCTTGCTCATTGTGAACCTATGTGCTCAGTGTTGTCCAGTAGTAACCACTAGCCTTGTGTGGCTGGTGACCACTGGAAATGTGGCTAGTACAAATGGCAACTAAAAACACTTTTTTTCTCTCTTTATTTGTTTTTTTGGGGTAGGGTCTCCCTCTGCCCAGCCCTCCACTGCTGCCTCTATGAGGGACCTTCAAGATCCTTTGGTCCCCGCCCTCTGAAGGAATTCCAGATGCTCAAGTCTTGACCACCAGCCTGCTCTCTGCAGTACTTCCCACTCCTGCCCTGAGGTCTGGGCAGGAAAAAGGTCCCAGGAAATGTCCACAGTGTAAACCCCAAGTTCCAGCTGGTTAACATCCATGCACCAGGGAGCCAAGCAAACAATCCGCCCTGCAAAGCCTCGGTCACTGCATTTGAGTTGTAAGACTCTCAGTCTTCCTCGTGGCCCTTGCATCCTGTGTCTGTTCCCCAAAGACTGCTGAGAACTCCTGAGAAAAATGTTGCCATCCTAGAAGCCAGCACCTCCCACATCTGTGGTATGCAGTCCCCACACCAACTGGCCCTGATATTCCGGGTCAATTCCCTATCTTTTCTCCCCAGTGACAGGTTCATACTCTGTCTGCTATCCTCAAACCCCTGATCAGGTCTCACTTCACCAAACCCTCTGCAGCATCTAAGCCGCTAAGCCTGTCTTTGCTGTTCAGAGGCTCTGGCCCTGCCCCAGGCTGCCCCACCTCCACAGCCCTCTCTGGAGGGGCCAGAGGTGACAAGTAGCCAGATAATTCCAGGGGGACGAGGCCTCAGGACCCTCCAGTTTCTCCAACTTCCCAGTCCACACCAGCTACATGACTGATAGTCACTGAACATCCTGGGTCCTCAGCTTTCCTGAACAAACAGGGGTGCCCACTGTGCCCTTTCATCTCCCCATGGAGCCAATGCAGGTGTCTACAGAGATGTAGAAGGGGGTGAGAGTGGCTGGAGAGATGGCTCAGGGGTTAAGGCACTTGCCTGCAGAGCCTAAGGACCCAGGTTTGATTCTTCAGTACCCATGTAAAGCCAGATGCGCCAAGTGGCACATGGGTCTGGAGTTTGTTAGCAGTGGCTAGAGGCCCTGGCCTGCTCATTCTCTCTCTCCCCACTCATTCTCAATAATTTCTCAAATAATTAAATAATTTCTCATTTCTCTAAATAATTAAATAATAAAAATTGCATCTTCAAATGTGTACTAAAAAAATTAGAAGGGGGTGAGAAAGAAGAGGAGGTTCACTGCGCAGTGCTCCCCTCCCTTTCTGGACCGCCTTCACTTTTCGGTGAGGCAGGGCAGGAGTGAGGGGCTCACCTGCTGTCAGTCTCCCATTCTCCCCAATCCTGTAGACATCGCCCTTTGCCCTTAGATCACAGGCTGATGAACTTCCCCTCAAGTCTTCCTGGGAATCAAAAATTTCTGAACTGGAAGGACTGTAAAGAGTAACCAATCAACCATCTGATTCTTTTATTTATTTGATTTTTTTTTTAAGCAGAGCTCACTGTAGCCCAAAGTCACTCTGTAACCTAGGCTGGCCTCACACTCACAGTGATCCTCCTACCTCAGCCTCCCTGAATGGTAATATGCCCAAAGTTCTTTCTTAACCTGAGCTGCAGTCACCTCTGCATTTGTCACCACACAACAGTCTCATCTCTCTCCTTCCACGCCAGCCCTCCAAATATTTGAAGACAATAATCCAGTCCTGTTCTTGTTTGTGCCAAAACCTCCCTAAGCTTGGAGGTGGTCCCCGGGTGCTGTATCCAGATCCCTCTCCACCCAGGATCTGCTCATCTGAACACAACCCGATCTTTCACTATCCCTCTTAGAGATCAATATCCCCAGTGGGCCACAGGTCTCAGGGAATGAGCTGATTGAGGACTAACACTACCCATGACCATTCTGCATCTCTATAAGCAACTGAGAGACCCAACAGCCTCTGCAGATCAGACCATAAGCCTTACGCTGTCACTCCATGAGCAACCCTCACCCCCAGTCAAGGCCTGTCTGTTGGTAAATATATAACTGTTTTGTGAAGCTTCGATTTTGTTATAGAGCTTAAGAGAAGGGGGTAAAAAGGCAAAGCTCCTGCAAAACAGATGGGGTCTCAAGTGAGTAATGGCAGATTATTTTTTTCTTTCTCCAAATCTCCACAAGGGCTTCTCAGTTCCTAGGGATCCTCCTGTAACCCATCCCTCTACCATGATCAAACACAGGCTCTAGCTTGGCACAGCTGCTTTGAGTCCAAGTGACACTGGGAGAAAAGATGACTCCATCAACATAAACCAACAGAGATGGCAGGCCCACTGCCTCCCGCAGCACAGTGGTACAGCGACCCACTGAGTTAAAGACTTCTGACATCTGCTCAGAAGTGTCAGAGCAGGGGAAGGAGGCGAGGCAGGTTCCCCGAGCCATGAATCATTCCACGCAGCCCACAGCTGTAGACAGGTCACAGGTCTGGCTCTGCACTGCCTGGGGCACATGGACCACAGGCCGATCCACCACTGGACCAACTCAATTTTCTAGTTACAGATCTTAAGTATTCAGGCATGTGCTCACAAGAACATACATCCCTTACAAGAAGCTGAGAAAGGGAATTGTGCCTGGGACAGAATAATTGAATCAAGATTTCTGTCACGCTGCTCCAGATTACAGCCCCTCCTTCCTTTCCTAACTAAGGTTTTACAGACTCCCAGGGGGGTCATTTCTACACTCAAACCGACTAACGTCAGCCCAACCAGCAAATGGAGACTGGGTTACTCTGGACCAGTGTTCCACACAGAGATGGGGGGTTCCAGCAGTCCAGGCAGCACACAGCACATGAAGGGGTTGAGAAGAACCAATCAGAAAGATTGTCATCTTTGTAATCCCCAGGAGGCCCCAGCACTTCTTCCTCCCAGGCCCAACAGCAAAGACAAGATGGTTATTAATTTCCTCCACATGGCCCCCACATCATTACCTCACTGAGGGCCTTCTCTGTTGAGAAGTGTGCCCAGCCCTCAGAGAACCGGCCTCTGCCCCCTCTACTACACATGTGCCCCTCACAGCAGGACAGGGTGGTGGCTTCTTTGCTCAGGCCCTTGCTCTCCTCCCAGGCTCCCCACAAAGGAGAGGTTGGTACTGTGCTCAGACCCTCCACACACAGTATCTCTGGGCCATCACATCTGCAGACAGGGTTCCTTTTAAAGGCTACAAAAAGGCTTTCTCCATCCAAGGGATGAAGATGGGAGGAAGCCAGGAAGATGGAAACAGGTGCCCATCTATCCTCCTTGATCCCTGAAGACAGGGCCCCGGGAGTTCCAAACCTCTGCAGATGAGAGGGTGCTGAGCAGGCACATTTGCATCCAACCTCCATGAGTGCCCTCACAGACAACATCTAGTCCATTTCCAATAAGGCTGTGTGGCCATCTCTTACCTTCATCTCTCTTGCGCTTGTTGGTGTCACCACTGGGGGATGTAATGCCCAGGATGCCGCTGATGGAGTACGAGGAGCCAGCAGAGTCGGTGCTCACCGACGACACCTGCGTCACGGAGCCCGTGGACACTGCAGGGGGAGAGGGGTGCCAGCCTGTCACAAAAGTACTCACTAGCCACTGGGCTGGATACAATCGTAGCGAAAGCATCAGCCTGAGGATAGTGACCCTGACTGAGCAGAACAGAACAGGAGCAAATAATAGAAAGGAACTTGCTCAAGTCCAGTCAGTCTAAAGATGCAGGAAGCAGGAGGGTGGAGAGAGTAAAGAAAGTAGCTGGGGCCACCCTCAGAAAATGCTAGAAAGAAACCTACATGGGACTGGCAAGATGGTTCTGTTAGTAAAAGTTATGAAGACCTGAGTTTGAATCCCCAGCACCCACATGAATTCTGGGTATGGTGGGGAGTGCCTGTAATCCCAACACTGGGAAGGCAGAAGCAGTAGGATCTCTAGGGCTTACTGGCTAGCGAGTTTAGCTAAACAGGTGAGCTTTAGGGTCCATTAGAAATTCTGTCTCAAAAAGTAAGGTGGAGAGTGATTAAGGAAAACACCCCACATTGACCTCTGGCCTCCTCCACACGTGTGCACACACACATGCACCCACATGCACACAGACACACAGCATAGCCATCATACATATGCTTTCACAGAAAAAGAAAGAAAAAAAGAGAAAGATACTTGGATGCACTCAAGTGTCATGTTCATTCCTCACTCACAATCCACTCATGCATGCAGAGATAAACACACACACACACACACACACACACACACACACACACACACAGCCAAGCAAACAAACAGCAGGTCGCCCTGGCTTCTGATAGTTCCTCGATGTCTCTTCTCCCATTTACCTAGAATTTATTTTTAATATGATGATGATAATAATGATGATAGTTAATGTTTTCTTGAGAACTTATTCTGCACCAGGCATTGAGGCATTATCTCATTTAATTTTGAGAACAATCTTATAAGCTAGATCATGTTATTAGCCCTGTTGGAAAAGTAAGTGAACCAAAGCTCAGAGAAGATAAGTGACACCCAAGGTCACATAGCAAAATAAGAAAGGCAGAGTAGTGATTGAAACCCACAGACTAAAGTCGAAAGACTAACTTCTCACTAATTAATAATAGAGAACAATAATGCAGTGCTTTTCATTTGATTACTGCAACAGCTCAGCCTGCTATTGTTTATTTATATTTACCAAATGAGGAAACTGAGGTTTCACAAAGTGACGTGACTCAAAGTGACCTAGCTGAGAAGCCATAGCACTCATATTTAGACTCAGGTCTAGATTTCCCCTGCCCAGAAGTGAGAGGAGAGTCCCTGACTTATTGTGACCAAGGCCAAGTCTCTTAGTCCCTAAGGATAGAATGAGGGGTGGGAGCTTTTGAGCAAATTCCCATTGACTCCCAGTCCCAAGTCCCAGGGAGAGATACATCACTATGAGGGTCCTCTCCAGCTGTGTGGCTGAATTCCCATAGCTGGAATGTGGGAATTCTTTCTCAGGTCATTGAAACCTACAGTCCAATCTCACACACATCTCCTTGAGCCAAGACTAGCAGGAGACAGGTGGAGCCTCATATGCAGGGTTGGAAATGATCAGAAGTGGTGACAGGAAGGAGCTATGTGTTGCTTTCCTCATAGTAGATATAGCTCCTGGCTCCTCTGGGCCTGGAGAACACACTGTCTTTCCTCTCATATTTGAGTTTGATTTTAGATCTTCTTTAAGACACACAGAAAACAGAAATCATTAACTTCTCTTTCCCTTCACAAGAAAAAGCTCCTCAAAATAGATTTATGCAAATCTCACTACACTTTCTATATTAAGGTGTAAAATGGGAAGAAAAGGATGGCTGGTTGCTTGGCTCTTCAAACAACAGCCACAAATAAGCCAGGCTCACTGTGTCATGGGCAGAGCCAACAAGTGGCTAAATATTATGCCCAAAAGTCCCAGGTTCCATATCTGGCTCCAACACTTCCTGGCAGCATGACCTAGGATGAATTGGTATCCTCACCGCTCAATAAGTTTGTCAACGTTTTGTGTCTGTATACGTATGTGAGATATAGTTTTAATGAGACAGAACAAACCATCCTGCTGACCTACAGTGGAATTACTCCTCTAAAGCTATTGAAAGATAGTTTGATTTTCACGCTGCATGATCTGAAACGGTTAAAGCCACAAGTGAAATCTCAGCCACAAACACTGCCCCCCCCAATCAGGACCCCCCTCCAGTCTTCTCACCCATCACAAGATGGGTGGTTCTCTTCCTGCTGCTCCCCAACACCCACAACTGCTGCCTGGGCTTCATTTTGCAAACTTCTGTTTGTCACATTCCCCTACTGGACTGAGAAGCCCTTGAGAGCAGGGATTTTATCTGGTTCTGCTTGTATCATTTCTCTCCAATCCCACCGTCTTCATGGCCAGAGTTTAACACACTCTTTCCAAAAAGCTGTACTAAATGGCAGGGAGGAGTCTATCTTACCTTCATCCAAAGAGGCAACCCTGGAGGCTTGGAGACCTCAGAGAGTCCCTGCTTTATGTCCCTCCACCAGTGAGGAAACCAGGCTCAGAAAGCTGAGAGACTTGTCCAATTCACTGGGTGAGTTCCTAACAGAACTGGAACATAAACCAGGCCTCTGCCAGCTTCCCCATCATCATGGGAAGTTCAAATTTTCCCTTAAAGAGTGATAATGATATAGAAATGTTGTGTAATCTGAGACACAATTATGTGGAATTCTCGTGGCTAGCTGAATTGGCAGAGGCTTGCTAAATGGTTGCCCACTTCCTCATAGTAGAGTAACTTTTCTCCCAGCTAGCCAGAACTATTTCTTTATCCAAGTGGAGAAATGATATAAATAGAGACATCATTCTCAACCCATTTTGGGGAAAAGTCTGGACTCTTGGTGGGAGGAAATGAGACTCCACTCTTATGAGGCATGGTCCCTCTCAGCCTTCACCTTGGACCTCAGCCTTCAACAGTGTACAGAGTATGAGGGAGCGAAGCAAGAGAAAGAAACACAGAAAGAAAGTTTGGGAAGTTTTGCCACATCTTCACTCAAGACTGCAGGTGCACAAAGAATTGTAGAGGGCTGGTTGATAGAAGAAAAAAAACACATTCAAAACTACTTACTGACTAATGATGCAGAAAATGTTATGAATAAGTATCCCTTTCTTGATTTATTACTTTAATTATCTGACATTCTATAGACCCCCATTAGTGAATTTTTTTGGCTTAGATTTCAATTTTCTGTCTCATGGTGAAAGCTATTTATCATAATAATCAGTAAAATTCAAAACCTTTTAGCAGTATTTATAAAATTCATTTACCAGGTTCAGCCCTTGGAGAATGACAAAGAAGGCGCATTAGTACGTGTGCCAAAGTGTTTTATGCAGAATTATCTGTCCATAAGAATGATTAAAAGTTCTTTAGACTATTTGGAGCCCATTAGATTTTCAAAAAATTTTTAAAGTTCTTACCTATGCTGTGACTGGAAGCTGGGACCGGCTGGTTGGGGGGCTGTTGTACTTTTGTCCGAATGATCCTGAGAGCAGTTGGGAAAAAAAAAACAAATGACTCTTTACTATCAAGAAGGGAAGAAACCATGGATCTGGGAATATAGATCAGCTGGTAGAGGACTTGAGTTTGCATGCTTGAAGCCCCTCACTCTATTCCCCAGCACCACACAAACCCAGCATGGGAGCCCATGCCTCTAAACCCAGGAAAAGCTAAGGCAGGTAGATCAGAAGTTCAAAGTTATCCTCAGCCAAATAGTGAGTTTAAGGCTAGTCTGGGCTAGAGACCCTGTCACCCCCCCTCCCCCCCCCAAAAAAAAAGAGAAAATAGACCTTAATTGGCTATTCAGAGTGGGGCAAATTTTGAGCCCAGAGTCTAGATTGGGAATGGGCATTTGGAGGAATTCTCTCCCTTGGCACAGTGAATCACTCAGCACCCCCTCTCTGGACCCTGAGTGCTGCTTCTCCTTCTTTTTCTCCTCCTCCCTTCTTCTTCCTCCTCATCTTCTTCTTCTTTCTTTTGTTTTTTAGGCAGGGTTTCATGTTGCCAAGACTGGCCTTGAACTCCTGGCCCTACTGCCTTCCCTCCCTGAGATTATGGCTGTGAGCCACCAAGCCTGTTTTGAGTGCCTCTTCTGAAAGGAATGATGTGCTAATGTTATAGGTCAGCATGGCTCTTTCTCTGGTATACCTCCAGCTCCATAAGGACACCCTGTCCTGAATGACTTCAGAGAATTCCTTTCTTTCCTTGGAGCTCAGCTTCCCATGTGTGAAACTAAGAAGCGGAATCAAGGGATAGGCGTGGTGGTGCACACCTTTAGTCCTAGCTCTTGGGAGGCAGAGGTAGGAGGATTGCTGTGAATTCAAGACCAGTCTGAGAATACATAGTGAATTTCAGAATTCCAAGGTCAGCTGGGGCTAGAGCAAGACCCTACCTCATCAAAAAAAAAAAAGAAAGAAAGAAAGAAAGAGAAAAAAGAAAAGGAAGGAAGGAAAGAGAGAGAGAAAATGAATCAAGAAACATGTCTTATCCTCCAGCAGCCTTCATGTGCTGGCTTCTTTGCCCTAGAGAGTTCACAAGCATGATGACTATTCCTACCACCAGGGAAATTAGCAAGGGAGGAAATGCACGTCATTCTGAAACTAGAAAGGGTTAAAGTGTTACCACAAGACAGCACTTGGCTTGCTCTTACTAAGGAGCGTGGCTTGTACAAAATCCCATGGAAAGAATCCACAAGGCTGAGAGCCAAGGGTATCCTAGCCTGTCTTTCTAAGGACCTGGCTCCAGTTCTAATATGAACCTGATGGTGACCTTGAGCAAGTCCATTCTGTGTGGGTTTAACACAACTGAGGGAGTTAGCAGAGTCATTCTTAGTTCGTTTTAAGTAAGAAAATCTTTTCATAAAAATAAAAATGTATGGAAAAGCCAATGTATAATCAAGACAAAAGTGGTACTGATGTTCCTTTTCCACCTGGCAGTTCTGATGCTCTGCAGAAACTTGGCCTCTGGAGAGCCTCAGTCGTAAACTCAGCACTGGGACAACACATGAGGCCTTCAGGAGAACACAAGCCTAGTGCATCTATGAGCAGAAAACAGAGCAAAGCCAAAGTCCCCGTGGGATCCACAAGAAAGTTCCTTCCCTGCCATTTTAGAGAAGGGTGAGTCATAAAAGAATGCTCAGTTTTGGGCTGAGATATGGCTCAGCGGTTAAAGGCTATTGCTAGCAAGGCTTGAATGTCTGGGTTCGATTCCTGGTTACCCATGTAAAGCCAAATGCACAGAGTGGTGGCATGCATTTGGAGTTCAACTGTAGTGGCAAGAGGCCCTTTTGTGTCCATACTCTTTCTTGCTCTCTCTCTCTCTCTCTCTCTCTCTCTCTCTCTCTCTCTCTCTCAAATAAAATTTTTTTCTGAAACCACTATCTTTTATTAATATCTTTAATATGAAGTTATATACATTGCATGAGCAAATCTTGTGAAGGTGCCCCCATTTTCCTCCTCTCTGTCCCCTACCCACTGGGGCCCCTCCTTGGTGTGCATACTGGATTTGTCCATAGGGTAGGGGGTTATAAACTTCACCAAAGGTAGCCAGTTTTTTTTTCTTCCCCCTTTGTGTGTTGTTGCTGAGGGGGGGCAATGTCTCTGGATATTCTCCCCCACCGTGGCTCTTACATTCTTTCTGCCCCCTCTTCCGCTCAGTTCCCTGAGTCATGGTGGGTATGTTTTAAGTCTGATTTATTGTTGAGATCTTTTTTTATTATTATTTTTATCAGCAGGGTGTGATTGTGCACGCCTTTAATCCCAGCACTCAGAATCAGAGGTAGGAGGATCACTGTGAGCTTGAGACTACATAGTGAATTCCAGATCAGCCGGGGCTAGAGTAAAACCCTACCTCAAAAAGCCAAAAAAAAAAAAAAGTGTTCAGTTTCTTTGGAAAAGTTTTATTCCAGGCTCAGCCCCCGCTTTTCTGCATTTGCATGAGTGTATGTGTATTCCAATGTGAATGTGTGTGTGTACATGTGTGTGTGGAGGCAGGAGGTCAACATTGTCTTTCTCAACTGCTTCCATCGTATTTGAGATAGGGTCTCTCACTGAACCCAGAGCTCACCGATTTGGCTAGCTTAGCTTGAGGTTGCCCCAAGAATCCATGTGTCTCAGCCTGTTAAGTACTTGGATTGCATAGTGGGTCACTATGCCTAGCGTATACGTGGGTTCTGGTGATCCAAACTCAGGTCCTTTGCACAGCAAGCACTTTACCCTCTGAGCCATCTTCCCAGATTCAAACTCTTACCTTTTAACAGGATATTTGTTAGAGCTTTGTTTCATTTCGAAAGCAATAATATGTATTCACCACAGAGTATTTGGACAACATGGGAAAACATAAAGAAGATACCTAGCCAAGAGTGGTAACACATGCCTGTCATCCCAGTACTAGAGGCTGAGGCAAGAGCATCATGAGTTCAAGATCAGCCTGAACTACAGAGTAAAATCACATTTTGCAATATTACTATGCCAACATCCCTGTGTATGTTTAGAAATATCATCATCTTTTAGTAAATCGGGATTAAGGCACATACAGTTTTATGTCCCAGTTTTTTTCACACAACATTCTTTTTACCTGTCAAACCCTTGTATCTGGAAATTCATTCCAAGGTAGCACTACTGCCTCACTATTGCCTTTTTCTGCTGAGTCAGCACAAGCGCTCCTCATACACTCCATGTGTCCACATTTGCTTGTTTTCTCCAATATTCAAGCCACTTATTTTCACTAAGATAACACAGAAAATATTGGAAAAATACCTGGGAGAGAGGCTCTCTATTGACCACCTGAATGAACCTGGCACCTGATCTAATTTTTGCATATATGTTTACAAAGATATAGCAAGATAGGTGAATGTACAAATATGTCACATATAAGCATAGTTTATGTGTTAACACATGGTAAAATATATCCTATTTTCATTGAAGTTCAGCATAAATTTCTAACTCTTTATTAAATTTGCTTATAGACAAAACAAAGTGTATTTTCCTCTTGAAATATCTATCGATCATCGGTAAAGCATTATCAATGGTCACGAATGGTTGACAGATAGCTGCAGCCCAGGGACATAGGGACTAAGTGAACAGATTCTGGAAGCAAACCACCAGAGTTTGAATCCTCACTTTGCAGTAGGCCAATTCCATAACCTTGGAGAAATTCCTTTATTTATTTATGCCTCCGTTTCTTCATCTGAAAAATGGGACCAAGAATCCTTCCTGTGTGATGAAATTATTAGTAGTAGCATTGAGTTAATTACACACTCAGAAATGGCTGCTACATAGTAAATATCCAATAAATGTTAAGTGTTATTATTCTCAGCGGTGCCTTCATAAAGCTGAATGACCAGATCCAGCCTTAAAATGTCCAGATAGCACAGGGACTGGATGTGGTAGCAGACAACTGTAATCCTCTGGAGACTGAGGCAGAAGTATCATGAATTCAAGGCCAGCCTGGGCTACATTGTAAGACTGTCTCTCAAAAAAAAATAGGTAGATCCTTAAGCTGCTGAGCATAAGCATGCCCCTGGACAGCATATTAACATCCTCAGGTTTAACATACATGGATGCTCAGAAACCAGCATTTCCCTACAGATGAAACTAAAGCCCAGAATGCTCAAGTGATTTGATCAGGGTCAAACAGCAAGTCAGCCCAGATCCCTAGCTGCCATGCCTGAGCACTTTTCTTTGAGCCACATTTGAACCATAAAGCCTAGAGGAGACATAAAGCCTATTTGGATTCAAAATCCATTCAGAATTTGACGGTTAAAATTCTAAGGGGTCTGGAGACAGGGAGATAGCTCAGTCAGTAAAGTGCTTGCAATGCAAGTATGAGAACTTGAGTTTGACCCCCACCATGTTAAAAAACAAATAATTGGTGTGATGGTGAGGTTCTATAATTCCAGGGCCAGGAAGACAGGTGGACCCTGGGTCTCACTGGCCAGCTAGTCTAGCCTACTTGCCAAGTTCCTGGCAAGTGAGAGACCCTGTCTCAAAAAAAAAAAAAAAAAAGTAGATGGTGTTCCTAAGGAACAATATTTGAGATGGTCTTCTGACTTCCCCATATGCTCACATGCACACACCCTATAAGAGATTTTACATATCATAGCACTTAAGAATCTAATTTTGTCATCACACCCCTTCCTTTAAAAAGCTAGGTCTTCTTCCACCATCCACCACCACCCTTCACAAAATTACAGTGAAACAAAATGGTGATGCCTTGAAAAGGAGGAGATAGGAGGCTGGAATGTAACTCACAAAGCCCTGGGTTCCATCCCCAGCATCACATAAAACTGGGTGTGGTGGTACATGCCTGCAATGCCAGCACTCAGAAGAGGGGGGCAAGAGGATCAGAAGTTAAAGGTCATCCTTAGCTACATAACGAGTTCAAGGCTAGTCAGATCAGGGACCCTACCTTGTTAAAAAAAAAAAAAAAGAAGAGGAAAATAGGCAGAAGAAATACCCACACCAATGAAGCTGCTGTCAGTACAGAGAAGTGTTGTTCAAGATACTGTACTGAAAACCCAAGAGCCTGGGACCCTGCTGGACCCAGCTGAGTGGAGCTCATAGTGGCACCCAAGCTGATGTGGAAAAGAAAGAGTGGGGGAGTGAGCTCAGAAGACTTGCTGCAAAAGTTAAGTTAAAAGCAGGATTCAGCTTGGTGTGGCGGCACACACCTGTAACCCCAGCACCTGGGAGGACAAAGCAGAAGGGTCACCAGTGAGCGGCCATCCTGGACTACTGCAGGACAAGAATCTGTCTCAAAACAACAACTACAAAATAAAGTAGAATTAGCAAACTATCGCCTCCATACTATCCTCAGCCCTTACATAGATTATTTCTGTGTTGAGTTGGCTGCAAAAATGTATAGTTGTGTTTCCAGAAATGCAGACTTCGGTTTTCACATGGACGTCAAACAGTTGGTGTTAAACCGAGCTGCCCCCCTAAACTGGGAGTGTCATTTTGTCCGCAATCACTTGGCCCCTGATTGAGAACCATGGAATCAACATAGAAAAGGAGTAGGGCATAGAGGTGCGCGCCTTTAACCACAGGACTAGTGAGGCACCAGGTTAGCCTGGGATAGAGTGAGACCCTGCCTCAAATATATATACATGTGTGTATGCACGTGTATATGTATAAAAGGAAAGGCCCCATTGTACCCACTGATGCAGTCAGCTATGGGCAACTCCCTCTAGCTGACCCCAGCCTGGATTCCAGGCCTCCCTCCTGCAGCGTCCTGACACATACAAACCCAGGAAATGGCAGAATTAGTTCAGTGATATTTAGACCCATGTCAGCATCATTTCCCAAATTTGTCCCTAATGACAGCAGGAAAGCACACACCTCTAGGGGTAGACAGCAGAGAACCAAGTGGCCATCAAAAACAGCTATAGATATAGCCACTACCCCCTCTCTACCCATATTTGAAATTGGGAAATAGTGAGAAATCACCTCCATGGGAGCAAGGGCTAGGAGAGAACTGCGGACCCTCTTTCATTGTGATATTCTAAAGTCAAGTCTTTGGAGCTGCATCTGTCTCCAGGCAGCTGGGTCTTTGCCTTACTATGAAAAATAAAAGCAATCCTACGATAGCTCAGACTTTCCAGTGGTTGGAGGGAGTGCAAAAGATTGAAGGTGCCATGAGGAGCCCCCCTCCACCTCCCAAAAAAGGAGCAATGGAAAGGGCTAAGAATCGCAGGGATCCAACAGACAGGTGGTAATGTGTGCCTCTGACCTGAAGTACAAGGCACTTGCCTTCTCTTCTTATAGAAGGTCACTGGCAGGGACGCTGGGGGAAGGCTTCCTCTTACTATCAGCTCTACTCCCATTTCAATTTCAAGGCCACTTTTCCTCTATGCTTTCTATCGAAGCCTCAGCTCCTACACTCATCATAGGAAAGGAGGCCTGTAGGAGGCTACAGATGTGCAGATCACTTAGAGTCACAGTCAATCAATTGCAGCTAGGTACTATGACACTCAGGAGGTACTATGACACTCCACTAGCACAGCTCCAGGAACAGAGCATCCACCAGTGCCTGCTGTCCCTAGGCCACCTGTTCAAGTCTCTCCTCCACAGCCTGTGCTGTATCTATAACAGCTACCTTTGTTCTACATGCTTCTTTCAAATTACTTTTGACTTAAGTAACTGGATTTTAAAAGGCAACTGTAGTTTCCTATGATAAGCCAGTGAGGAAAAGCTCACAGTGTTCACAAACTCATTGGCTTGGTATGGCACTTAATATTTTTCTAAATTGCATGAAAGTAAATTAAGTCAAGTTTCATCCCTGCACTATAGAAGATAATAAACTATAGTCCTGGGGTGGGGGAGATTGCTCAGAGGTTAAACATGCCCAAAGTGGCACATGTTTCTGAAGTTTGCAGCATCAAGAGGCCCTGGAATGTTTATATACTCTCTCTCTCATATAGAAATAAATACAAATAAACAAAATGGAACAAAATATATAAAACGATTTAACTGCTAGAGAGATGGCTCAGCAGTTAAAGGCTCTTGCTTACAAAGTCTGACAGCCTGGGGTTTGATTCCCCAGTACCCACATAAAGCCAGATGCACAGAGTGGTGCATGCTTTTGGAGTTCATTTGCAGTGGCAGGAGTCCCTGTTGTGCCAATTCTCTCTCTCTCTCTCTCTCTCTCTCTCTCTCTCTCTCTCTCTCTCTCTCTCTCTCTCTCTCTCTCTCTCTCTCTCTCCAGACCTGTGTGTGAGTTACACTTGAAATCAGCTGTCACCATTTGAACACATATTGCTATTTCAAATACACAAACGTACACATTCACACAGAGGCCCTCCATTCTGCATCTTCAGAGCCCGTGCTCCCAGCAGCATTCAGCGGAAGCTAAGAAGCTGCCCCTTCACAGGGTGGTGCTTTCTTACACCTGGTCTGCTTTCCTCTCTAAGATATCTGTTTGGCCCCATGTAAGGCATTAGAGTTTGTGACCTTCATGGTCTTTTTAAGGCTATCCTAGGAACCACATCATCATATGTGTTTGGAAAACCTGTGGGCTACCAAAGCCTGACCAGGGAAATGGCCAAGGTTGCTCTGCAGAGCAGACAGACACTCCAACATTGCTTTTGAGGTTCCTACCTCCACATTTTCCAATCACCCCCAGTTTGATACTTCCTGTTTCATAATACTAAAAAAGGGGGGAACTTTCTTGCAGAAATTTATTTTAATTTTAATTGTACTTATTTTGTTTTTTTTATTTTTGAGCCAGGGTCTTGTTAGGTGGCCCAGACTGACCTCAAACTCATTATCCTCTCAGCCTCCTTGAGTGCTGGGATTATAGGTTTATGTGTCACACCTGTGTCCAGCCAGAAATTTATTTTTAAAGCTCCGATGGTACTGTTCAATGTATCATATACCAACCCAGAGGAGAGGAAGCCACTGTGGCTCCCAAGAAAATGCCACACCTTGCACCCTAGTGTTTGGTTTTTAATTCCATGGGGGGTATTTGAAGGAGTTTGGGAGTAGGCAGCTCCCTCTCTCCAGAGCACTTAGAAACTTGGACTTCACCTTTGGACACTAGAATGACCAGAGCCCTGGGCTCTCGCAGAGAAAGGAACTTTGAGATCCACTTTAAATTGATGGCAAAGCTGGAGCATGGAGCCACATATCCCTAGTCCAAGTAGGGGCCTCTTCCCTACACTCTCTGGCTCAACCTCTGCCCAAGCAGGAGGTAAGATTGTATTCCCCAGGACCTTTAAAATGAGCCAGCACTCTGACCAGGAGCCCCTGTCAAAGACAGGGACATTTGTGAAGGTCTACTCAGGAAATCACTGCAAAGCCCTCATAAAATTCTTCTTTTTGAATTAATTTTTGCATATACATGTGCATGTGTGTGTGTAGAGGATGGATACTGACTTTGGGTGGCTTCCTCTATCTCCTCCCTAATTCTTGAGACAAGGTCCCTTGCTGAACCTAGAACTCACCTAGACCATCTAGCCAGTGTGCCCCAGGGGTCCCCTGGCTCCACATCCCAGCACTGGGATGACAGTCATCTGGCATCTTACATGGTTTCTGGAGATCCAACCTCAGATGCTCACACTGGTCCAGACAGTACTTTACCCACCAAGCTATCTCCCTAGCTCGGAAAATTCCAAAGCAGCTATGGTATTGGTATGGTCTCCTCTCCCTGAATAAAGAATTCCCACCCACCTTAGAGAGGAGAAAAGTAATGAACCCTGCAGACCTGATTAGCATCCCCATGTTCTCTAAGTGGCCTCAGTGATGCCAGAGACACCAGATCTCCCCAGAAGGCACACACAGAACCTTCCCAACCAGCCCCCCAATCCTCAGTTGCCAACAAACACCAGCCTCACCTGTTGATGGAACTGACGCTGGGCACGGTGTCATTGTCACACACTCGCTCCGCTAGCAGCCGGTCCCTGATCTCCCAGGCAAACATGGTAGGATTTTGGCGTTTATACTCAGCGATTTTTTCCACCACTTTGGGTGTGGCAACCTTTGGTTTGGACCCTCCAATCACCCCTGGCTTGATGCTTCCTGTCTCGTAGTACCTAAGGACCCGAGAAGAAAGGAGCTGAGCCATGGGGAAACTGCACCACGGAGAAACATTTGAAATGGGGCTAGTCTGAATTGGGATTGCTGTAAATGTAAACAACAAATCACATTTTTTAAGCAGGACAAAAAATCACCAGTGATTTTTATATTGGTTATATGTTGAAATGACAAATTTTCTGCATTGACTCAAATAAAATAGAATTGAAGTTGATTATACCTTCTTTTTTCTTAATGAGCTAATAGAAAATTTTAAATTGTGTACATGGCTCACATTACATTTTATTGGACAATGCTAACAGCATACTTTGCATTAACAAAATTCTTTCACATCCATCTACCATTTTACAGTTTATAAAAAAAACTTTCAAGTCAGTTTTTCCATTTGATCCTCAATAGCTCTGTTAATTTTTGTTTCCATAGTAGGGTCTCACTCTATCTAGCCCAGGCTGACCTGGAACTCACTCTGTAGTCCCAGGCTGGCTTTGAACTCACAATGACCCTCCTACCTCTATCTCCCAAGTGTTGGGACTAAAAGCATGTGCCACCACACCAGCTCCATTTTTTGTGGTTATTGTTGTTGTTTGTTTGTTTGCTTTTTGAAGCAAAGTCTCAATCTAGCCCAGAATGACCTGGAACTCACTTTGTAGCCCAGGCTGGCCTCAAACTCAGTGATCCACCTACCTCTGCTTCTGAGTGATGTGATTAAAGGCATGAGCCACTACATCTGGCTTTGATCCTCAATAGTTCAAAAGCACATAAATTGTTGTGGATGAATAACTAAGTGAATGAACAAATAAATGGTTACTCCTCTGTGATATGAAACAGATTTACAGAGGTTAACACACAGTATCAAGCAGCCAAACCAAGACTGTGGCCAAACTTCTTGGACTAACATTTCCCCAGAAAGATGGCTTAGACCTTCGATCTGCTGGCTCTCCTGTCCCTTAGTAGACTTTCCAGAATCCTCTGAAAGTGTCACCTACATTGCAGCTTATTTTTCCAGCAGAAAAAAAAAACAATAACCCTGGTATAAAATTAAAAGGAGCATTGGATTACAGAATTAATGGAAAATATGTATTGTCAGTCAAAACCAAGCAATCAGAAAACCAACTTGAAGTCTCCACAGCTCTTCCGGGGACCTCCCCGCAGGTAAATGGCTGTTTCTAAGGACATTTCCATGCTATCAGCCTTTCCTCGTTAACGCAAATAGGATGTCAGGGTTTTACAGCAAAACCGAGACCAGGGAGGAGAATGGCATGAAAGATCGTTTTCAGGGGAGAAAAAAATGACTTGGTTCTGTTCTGAATCTGAGCCATCGCTGGATGTCTCTCTCAATATTTACAGAGGAATTCTTGAGTTCCTCTCTCCCTAAAGAGATTATCTTGCAATTGAAATTT
This sequence comes from Zapus hudsonius, assembly GCA_004024765.1. Lineage (NCBI taxonomy): Eukaryota > Metazoa > Chordata > Mammalia > Rodentia > Dipodidae > Zapus > Zapus hudsonius. Next base: position 135,886 of record PVHP010000199.1, read on the forward strand.
TTTAAGCAAATTACCTTTTAGAAATGATGCACAATTTTGAAACCATGACTCAGGGAATTGAGTGGAAGAGAGAGTGGAAAGATTATAAGAGCCATGGTAGGGGAGAATATCCAGAGACATTGCCCCCCTCAGCAACAATACACAAAAGGGGAGGGAAAAAAAAACTGGCTACCTCTGGGGCAGTTCATAACTCCCTACCCCATGGACTAATCCAGTATGCATACCGACAAGGGTCCCCAGTGGGTTGGGGACAGCGAGGAGGGAAATGGGGTACCATCACAAGATTTGCTCACACAAATATCTAATTATTTATAATAAAGATTTAATAAAATAAATTTTAAAGTAAAAATAAAAAATAAACCTAATATGTTTCTATGAAAAGTGAGGACATAATACTGAGTATGGTGGCACAGGCCTCTAATCCCAGCACTTAAGACAGATAGATGCAGGAGGATGGGGGGAGTTCAAGGCCAGCCTTGGTTACTTATGAGTTGGAGACCAGCCTGAACTACATGAGACAGTCACTCAAAAATAAATAAATAAGAGGAAGAATTTAGGAGAGAAATAGAAGAACGCAGAGAAAGGAAAAGGAGGAAGAAGAGAAAGAAGAAGAAATGAGGCAATATTCTGGATGGATGGAAAAATACAACCCAGAAACAATGAAATGATTGAGAACATTTTTTATAGTGATGCTACAATTCTCAGCCTAGTTATGGGAGTGAACACTCTAGAAAAGAAGGAATAGTTTGGAGACAGTAATGTGGAAATAAAAATTATATTTTTCATTGTGAGGAAGGAATAATCTACAAATTTTGACCATAAGACAAAATTCAACTTATCTTCCCTTTTTTAAAAAATATTTGGATGCCAAAAGTAGTGGCCCATGCCTTGAATCCCAGCACTAGGGAGGCAGAGGTAGGTTGATCCCTATGAACTCAAGGCCAGCTTGGGACTATAGAGTGAGTTACAGGGCAGACCTGGGCTAGAGTGAGACTCTGCCTTGCAAACCAAAAAATTCTGGAAGAAATTTTTCTTTTTCTTTTCTTATATATATATATATTGTCCATAATGAGTTACATTATTTAGTGGGCAAACAATGAGTTGTTATCCCCAATTCCCCAATGCCCCCCCTTCCCATCCCCAATCAGCTGGATATCCTCCTCTGTGGGCCGTCTGGATCAGTCTTGGGGCAGGGGACCATGGATAGCCTAGTATTCAGCCCAGTTCTCCTGGCCCAAGTGTGTTGTTTCTGAGGGGTGCCATGCCTCTGGATTGTCTCCCCCACCACGGCTCTCACAATCTTTCCGCCCCCTCTTCCACTCAGTTCCCTGAGTCGTGGTGGTTCTATTATTTTTTTTAAAGTCAGGGCCTTACGCTAGCTAGCACAGGCTGATCTGGAACTCACTGTGTAGCTTCAAACTTACAGCGACCCTCCTGCCTCAGCATCCTGATAGCTGGGCCTGAAGGCATGTACCACCACACCCAACTGAAAGCAATTTTCTAAAAACTTATTTGTGACAATAGGTTTATTAAAATATCCATAAAAATATTTTTTATAGAAAGCTAGAAAAGTACCTGAATTCAGGGATTCAACAATCCTTGAAGACTCCATTGTCCTATCAACTTTACAATAGAAAATCAAATCTTACTATAACATAACAAGTCGTTATTTAGGCACAGCACTCCAAAATTTATAGAGCTCTTTTTTAGATTATCTTGATTGTCACTTCAATCTTTTGAGGCCAGCAGAATTTTATAGAAAGGAAAATAATGATTAGAAGATCAAAGGAACCTATAACTCCTAGCCTTCAAAAAAAGACTGTGTTTTTTTTTTTTTTCTTTTTTTGAGGTAGGGTCTCACTCTAGCCCAGGCTGGTCTAGAATTCACTATGTAGTCTCAGGCTGGCCTCGAACTCAGGCACAAAAACAAAAGAGATTCTGAATCCAGTGTTCTTCCCACTATGGCAAAGTGCTACTTTATGAAAACATAAGCATCTCTAGATGTGATTCTTGCAATTGTAGGGAGCTTTGCTGGTTACCAGACATTCTCCCACGCATCTTTTATTCACTCACAACATCTATTCACCTGTTAGGACAGGGTCAGTCTCAGGGCAGGGGTCACAGGCAAACAAACAACCCTGAGAGGGATAGTCCAAATATGTCAGTCAAACAGGACTGCAATAATCACTCCGCCACTCAGAGGGCAGCTGGATAAAGTCCCCTGTCTGCATGGCTGGTGTGTGGCAGCACTCAGGACTCCCTGCCCATCCCACCTGAGCAGTGCCAGCCGTGGGAATCTAAAGTCTTGACATAAGAGGTCTCTGTCTTCCTTTTAGCTGACACATGGGCCAGACACTCCTGAAACCCCAACTCGCAACTGTGTCAAGTGAGGATTCAGCCTTAATAGCCATCCTTTCATCCCAGCAAAACAGCCGTGCAGCCCTTTGGCTTACAGACAAAAGACAAGTGACAGTCACCAGCACGGTGTCCTTCTGTGCAAAGAGTGTTGGGTTGGGAGTCAGGAGGTGCAGTGCTTGTCAGTGGTGGCGACACACTAGCTGTGTGATCTTGGCCAACTCACTGGGCCTCCCTCCCGAGGCCTGAGTTATCTGTATTCGGAGAGGATATTTGCCCTCCTTCATCTGCAGGGCTGTTGTGAAGAAAACAAAAATACAGAATGATGACCAAAAATCTTTGCAAAAATAAAGAGCATTTGCACAAAATAGACTGCACAGGTTGGAGATGAAAATCGTGAATTTTGACTGTGTAATTTCCACCCAATTCTAAATGACCCGACCTTCCCAGTGAGAGGAGACAACGGCAGGGCTCTGATGCTCTAACTCACTGGGCTTCACTTGCCTCTGAGCTGCTCCTGTCCAGCCCCTCTGAAGCCTTGAGCTCTACACTGGATGTTCACACTCCTGGCAGACTGCCCACCTTCCTGAGGGGACAGAGTCCCTGCTTGCACCCCACCGCCAGGGATTTTGTCCGCCTTACCACAATGCCTCTGAAAATCACAATCACCATACACCATACATTTTCTATAACCTGTCACCCTGGGAGCACTCATCAAATCCTGCAGTGGCCAAAAAAAAAAAAAAAAAAAAATCTGTGGATTGAACAGCCCAAGTCTAGAAATTCCCAGTGACACTGTTTTAGGACTGAACTTGTTTCTTAAAAGGCAGTTCTAATTAGAGTGACATTTTGTCCACTGTGGTTCTTAGTTATGAAAATAATGAGCTATGAAATTCCAATTTATTGTTGACAACTTAAACGGCCAGGCACCAGAGCGGCGTAACTTCCGAGTGCCACTCTACCTAGTGACAAATCTATCAGGCTGGGCTTCAAAAAAGCCCTGTCGCCCTCACTCTCCATGGGAGATTTGGAGGACTCCAGAGCACCAGAACATGGGGACCCATCATCTGGACATTGCCTCTGAGAAAGGCTCGGTGTCTTGGAAATTTCAAGCAAGCAAAATGTCGGCTCAGCAAAGATGTCTCAGCAAAAACAAAGGAAGGGCCCTCTCTCTCTCTCTCTCTCTCTCTCTCTCTCTCTCTCTCTCTCTCTCTCTCTCTCTCTCTCTCTCTCTCTCTCTCTCTCTCTCTTCCTCAATACAAAGAAATATCACAAGAAAATACCGGAAACCCATCCAGTTCTAGAAGTCTGATGCTGACAGCCTCTAAATATTCCTCTTCTCTTGTTTTCTCTGTTCTTCTATCTGGTCTTAGTTTCTCTGCCTCTTTCTATTTGAAAAACCATTCTCTCTTCCCTTTGTTTCCTCTCTTTCTGTCTGTCTCCTGACTGCCACTTTCTTCTGCTCGGCTCACTGTCATCGTGCTGCCTAGTCTACCGTCTAACAAGACCAGCAGGCTGATGCCCCGAACTCAGGTTGGGGCTCATTTTCTGGCTGAGTGCTAGGAAGGAGTGGAGCCCACCGCTTCCACAGCGAAGTGACCTGTGCTGGACAGGAAGATGAAGAATAAAACAGGGATCTGGGCCCTAAAGGTGCCTCCAGATCTCCAGTCCTGAAACTTCTTCCTTTGGCCTGAAGCATGACTCTCTACATGATTATTCAACACCGATGCTCCTTCCATCTGAGAGAATGCTGAGTTTCAGCAGATGGGAGGAAATGAGCAAGCAGAAAGTCATGAAGCCACTGGGAAAGGCTCAAAAATACTTCAAAATAGTCATCTTTTTAAAATTCACCTATCTGTTCTTAAATCATAATGTAAACTACAGAACAAAGATTTTTTTTGACCCCAAGGAAAGAAATAGTGAGAAAACACTGAACAGCTAAACATGAGAATATTCCTGCCCACCAGGGCAGACCTGGAATAGTACCACATGCCCAGAAAGAAAGAAAAAAAATTACTGCTGTGTTTGGGAGTTATAGGGGGACATGGATGATCCCGGAGTCCTTTGAGCTGCATCCCAATCCAAGTACTGACTAGCCTGATATACCTGGACCAGTCACGTCGTTACCTTGGCAGATTTGTTTCCTCATCTTAAAACATGTGTCCCTAGATCATGCTGAGGCTCGTGTGAACATAAGTGTGAATGCACAAAGGCTGTACAGCCCTCTGGGAGAATCATCATTGGTAGTATTTTGCTTGCAGCAAATTGCTGGGTCAAGTGGCAACTTTCAAATGTCAGATTTCAGAGTTAGTGTTTGCTGCTGCTTTTTTCTCCTCCTCTCTAATGCAATGTGCACTAAGGACGCCTGTCACTACAAAGGGAACAAAGCCCACAGAGGGAAAGTACTGCAGACAACATAATGCGGTTGATGACAACCCACAACGGAAAATGCTGGCCAACTTTGAAATGGAGAGTGTGCTTTTTGAGAACATTCAAAGGGAACAGTGAAGACTAGAGATGTAGCTCAGGGGTAGAGCAAATGTTTAGCATGTACAAGGCCCTACACAAGGAAGGAAGGAAGGAAGGAAGGAAGGAAGGAAGGAAGGAAGGAAGGAAGGAAGGAAGGAAGGAAGGAAGGAAGGAAGGAAGGAAGGAAGGAAGGAAGGGAGGGAGGGAGGAAGGAGGGAGGTAGGAAGGGAGGGAAGGAGGAAGGGAGGGAAGGAGGGAGGGAGGAAGGGAGGGAAACAGTCAATTCTAGTTATATATTATGACTTATAACTTATAGATTTCCTACCCAGTCCTGCCCAGGGCCCTGAGTTGAGCTCAAGCTCACCTAACAGGTTCAGGGGACATTCCCAAAAGCCTCTTACACTTGGGTTCTTTAGAATAATTACCCAAATTTTCAGGAAACATGCTATTTGACTAAGTCACCCTATTCTGTGAGTCACCTTAAACAGAGGTTTCTCACACATATGGTCCCAAAGATCTTTACAAACTCTAAAGTGCTGTGCATGTTGCCATCGCCCTCACTATGGCACTGCACATTGAATGGATGCAGGCCATCGCTTACATCCTTATTTGAGAGATCAAGGGAAGCCAGAGCTCCTCCTGCCTTTACCTGCCAAGAATTTTGCTGACACAACCATGGCTGACCCGAAGCTGCCTGGAGATGTCACAGGGCCGGACACCTTGATGAGCAAGTTCCACTATCCTTTGGCGGACTACATCTGGGAGTGGGCGTCCATTCACAAAAACCCCCCCAAGCTGATTCACTCCTCCATGTCCTGAAACAGATCAGAAACAAAAGGCAAGAGGAAGGGTGGTTAGAACCAGTCACTTAGTAAAGCCCCATCACGAGCACCCAGAGCCCCTCTGATAACAAATGGCCGGCAGGCAGGATGTCTTGTGATTGGAGTCCAATCATGCAGATGACATGAGGACCTAGATTGCTTTTTAACTTCAATCTTAGCTTTTGCCCATCTGCAACCAGTCAACTGAGGCACTACTGGCTAGGATCCTCATAGCATGTTTCCTTTAGTTACCAGCATTTTTCTTGTCTTTAACAAGGGAATGTGTGACTGAAGCCCATATAGAGGCACAACACTCTACATGATGTTGAGTCTAAGGAAGACCCTGGGGAGAAAATTGAGTTTTAAAATACATTAAATTTAAAGAGGAAAAAATAGTAAAACTCTTTCCTTTTAACAAACACCTTTAAAAGTGAAAATGACTATTCTAATAAATCTATATGGAGTCTTTTTTAAATTATCCATCTAATCCAAGAACTAGAGACTTTTAAAAAATTAACATATTTGCAGATTACTGAGACAAAAACACAATGGCTGCCTTTAAGGAAGTAAATTTAAGCCCTTCCTTTAGAAAGGTGACGCTGGTGTGCAGACCTGACCACTGTACCCTCTCAGAGCACAAAAGAAATGGGCCATAGGGTCCTCTGTGCATAGCATATTCCACTTCACTGCATCAGGATTTGTTACCAAAGCATTCTCCTGGATTTTTCGGTGTGCTTTGCAGTTGACAAGCAGCTTTAAGTTGGTTGGGGAGAAATAAGGAAGCTGAAGAAAGCTTCTGAGCCCCAGATTGTACAAAGGCTTGGGGTGGATTTTAAGTACAGGGTTTGGAGAAAGTGCCTCCTCTGCTCCCTTCTCTTACATCTGGGTCTATCTGGAGGGAAACAGGGCCCCTGAGGAAATTGAAGAGGCAAACTAGTAAACACAGGGTGATCCAATGTAGCGACATCATTGACCTTGTAGCTGCTAATCAGCCACTAACTGACATTGCTGAGGATTGGAGTCAAAAGCCAAGTCTAAGCATGTACTGGTGCTGCTGACAGCTCAGAGGCCAGGGAAGGGGAAACCACCTCCTTCTCTGGGATGGACTGGAGTCTAGAAGGGAAGCCAAGACACCTCCAAGGTCTCTCTCTCTCTCACACACACACACACACACACACACACACTTCAACTGTAAAACATAAAATAGTCACAAATAGTCACCTCACTTCCTCTATTTCCCCTGGGGACCCATCTGTGACCCAGGTCCATAAACAACATCTGAAATTGAGGGATTAAATACTCATAGCACAGTCTATATCCTTAAAATTGTTCATGCTATGCACTAAAGTTTCCCATGAGTATTTCCTAAATTCTCCAGGCTCAGGCTTATGTTAAAGAAAAACACAATTTTATAGATAACTACATTACTTAGTTCCAGTCTATGCTGAATTTTTCTCTGATTTTGAAAATGTGCCTTAATCAATTTTTATTGCTCTGAAACATTCCAGACACGAGACATAAAAGAAAACCACCCTGAACAGGATTTTACAGTTAGGAGCACAATTGCACAGTTTACCTACAGACACCCTGGTCAAGAGCTTTGTTCTGGGGCTGAGACTACCTAATAAAAAAGGGTTGAATAGATCTTTCGAGAGCAGGCTGGATTTAGGAGGAAAAATCAAAATTGGTCTGAGCTCATTTTGGAGGACAAAGGGCAGGAAAAGGGAGCTAAACAAACCAGCACACATGTGATATGACCTAGAAGTACAGGTATTGTAGCCCATCTGCAACTGCTGTTTGTTACACCACTGGACAATTGAGACTCTTGCCAAAGCACAGTGTTGCCCTTCAGAGAACTTCAATGCCAAGAGCAGTCCTGTAGGACATTTGTGAGTTTAGGGGTGTTTTTTAATCATAGGAGGAAAATACCAAGTGTCTGCTAGATATTAGTCTTTCTAGCTCAAAGCAGATCCTCCAAATTACCTTCCCTTGACCACAAAAGCTAAGCTAAATACTAATATACTAAAACATTTTCAGAGTCTGGGGCACATGTCCATGGCTGACACTAGACTTAGTGTGACCTAGGAGTCTCTTACATCTCTCAACTCCCAGGACAGAACCTCAAATCTTCTTGGCCCCCTTGCCTCAGTCACAGTCCCAACAGAGCTCTTTGAGAAGATTTACACCTGGAGCCTGAGGAAAACCACTTATCATGAGATTGGAAAGCAAAGAAGCCTGAAGTCTGTGATGGGAGCAGAGGTAGGACAGAGAAAAGACAGGTATGTGCAAAGGGTGCAGAGAGTGGGGACTGAATGAGACAGACAGCAAAGTGTGAAAGTCTGGACAGGAAGCAATGGTTTAGGCAGGCAGAGGAGAAGAAAAGGAAATGGAGAAGGAAACACAGACCCAAAACTGGAAGAGGGCCCTGACTCCGGCCCTGCATCTCCTCAGAGTCTCAAGCCAGCCTCCATAGATAGGGCAGACCGAGTAGGGTTCAGAGGGGGATAAGAGACACTGTAGGTGTCCCTATGATCTTTGTGGCCCTGGCCTGGAAGGAGCTAGCCTTCTAAGATGCTTCTCAGGCCCTAATATGGACAAGCTGCCCACTAGGAGCCCTGCCCACATCCCAAGGACCATGGCTAGACATATAAGATCTTAAAGAGAAGGTCTCTGCTGACTCAGTTCAGAGTAAACTATGAGACCCATGGGATCATTGAAATTCCTCTTAGATGCACTAGAGAGGAAGAATGAGGGGCCACAGACATGTAAACAGAAGCACAGGAGAAGGGCAGGGCTCCAGTGGGTAGACAGGTGCTGACACACATACCACAGTCAGGCCTGTAAATAGAAATGCTTGAACTACACAGAGTGAAAGCCTTATGCATGTGTGCACACCCAAACAGTTCACTGTTTTCTCTCCTCTCTCTCTCTCTCTCTCTCTCTCTCTCTCTCTCTCTCTCTCTCTCTCTCTCTCTCTCTGGAATCTGACCCCTTCCCTCTCCCCTTCCACAAATCATCCAAAGCTTTATATTTATGCTTCAGGAAACCCAAGAACCAGCTCATGTTCTGCCCATGTGATTTCTGTCCTTTTGTCTCACTGTAAAATGGGCTAACTGAAGGTCTGGGTGACGCTGGCTTAAAAAAAGTACTTAAACTAACTGGTAAAGATGCTTAAGAGTAGGAAACATCTGGAAGGAGGGGGTCATTGTGCCATTGTGCAGGACTGGCCTGGAATAAGGTGTGGGCCACCTCTGAACTCAGAAGTTTACTTTCTAGCAGTGCTTGTCCCTCCTCACAGAAGCTGTCCTGCTCAGAAGTGGGGACAAGGAAGGGGGGAAGGTGATGGAAAAAGTGACAAACTGACCAGAGCCAGAAATGAAGAGCAAGAGGCAGGACTTTTCTGAGTCGGGAGTAGACCAGCCACCTTTTGGGATCTATTTGCATCCCCAATCCATCACCAGCAAGTTGGGGCTGAGAGCAGGTCTGTATTGTGCAAGCAAACCGCTTTAGGCAGAACTAAAGGTTCCCCCAAAGAAGCCAAGGGCTTGCACCAACTCTGGAAGCTAGGCTGGCTGGGTCCCAGCCCCCACAGTGCTGCCAGATAGACTGAGAATGGGAAGAGGGAGCACTTCCTGAGGACCAGGCAGACAGAAGGCCAGGACAGGGAAGCCCAGACATCAGCAGTTGGCTAATGGGCACCTGGAAGGAGCTGCCTTCTCCACACTGATACATTGAGGAAGACCACCAAGTCTGATGCTGTCTCCCTCCGGGGCTGAGGTATGACCTCTGGGCAGCACAGCTCTGGGCTTAAAAGGCAGGGTGTACCTGTGGGTTCCCATCAGTAAGAAGCGCTGGGGCTAGCCCTCCCCATCTTGTCCCTAAGCCTCCTCTTGCCTGAGCCAAAGGTTTGCCAACCTCTCAGAGTATTGCCCGCCCCCAACTCATTTGTTTTTAGGCTCACTCTGTTAGCTCAGAGCCTCTGAAGAGCCAGGCTAAAGACTGCATAGGAAAAGGCTGCGGAAGGCGCTAGGGTCACGGAAAACTGGAAACCATTTGAGCCAAGGCCCCAACCCCGGTGGAATCGTTTGGGTAGGCAACCGGAGCCCTCGGCATCTTTGCACGGCTTTGGAGGACTCCCTCCGACTTGGATATTTACACAAAGAGAAACTGACCTGCCTGCAGCTAGCCGACTGCCTAGACAAGCCTTCCCCTGGCTGCCAGGCCACTCGGCCCTGCGTGGAAGACAAGAGCATTCTTGCCCCAAGCTCTCCTTCTCTCCAGCCGGGTTTCTGCTGCCTTTGTTAAACAGGGGAGCAACGACTAGGGAAGCCGGCTTCAAGCTGTCTGAGGTGAACCGAGCCTGGAAAGGGCTCCTAGCTACAGAGTAACTCCCAGCACAGGGGCTTGGAGGCTACTAAAAGCCTAGCGCCTTCCCTTGGCCGGTTCCACAGCCAACAGAAGGGAAACACGATTCGTTCCACTTGGAATTTCCTTGAAATCTCCTAATCTAATCCAGCGTTAACTCGCCATGAGAAAAGTACCCAGGAGGCTGGGTACTAATAGGTGAACTGGCGGGATCCCTGCGGGTCAGGCATCCAGGGCCTTGTCCATGCCCGAAATGACCCTGCCGGTCCCCTACACAGCAGAGGCTTTCAGAAGGCGGAGGAGCCTGTATGTGACTAATTAGCCTTTCTTTTCTTTTCTTTTCTTTTCTTTTCTTTTCTTTTCTTTCTTTCTTTCTTTCTTTCTTTCTTTCTCTCTCTCTCTCTTTCTTTCTGCATCACGAGGCAGTCGTCCTGCAGAGAAAGACCCAATGGGGTCTTTAGGAATTTTTTCTGTACTGGCGAACCCCTAAAGTGTAGCTCAGAGATCAGTACTTCGTTGATTTTTCAACTTCCCCTCCTCGACCCAGGACGCCTTTGGAACCCAGTTCCTTGTGTTCTTAGTTCACCTCTTTCTTCACACATAGAAGGTCAGGGCCCCACTTCCCCTCCAAACATCAGCTTCAAAAGCTGCATTCGGGAGTGGGATGTGTGGTGTTGTTTGGAACACTTGCTGATCTCTGCTAAAACTTCCTGGCCCGGTCCTGAGTCTTTTATGGGTCCCAACCAAGGTTCTGAGATCTGGCTGCGGAAGCCGGAGAGAGGCTGCAGCTGGCTGCCTCCGCTACCTCGTAGTTGGAGGCGGGAATCACCGACCAGGTGCTCTAGACCAGGCGGCCAAACACGTTGTTCCTCGTTCCCTGGGAGCCCTGCACTTTGCAAAGTTGGCTACTCAGCTACCGAGGTTTGGAGTTCTCCCGGACTTTGTGCCCGGGGTCCGGTATCCCCCAACCCGGTCCCTGCCGGAGAGTGAGAGAAGCGAGCTTGCCGCCTACTTACTATGCATGGATGCAAACGGGTCGTGCTTACAGTGTATTTCCATCGGGGCGCTCCAGACTGCAGGCCGGCCCACGCCGCCGCCTCCCGGCGCCAAAGGGCTGCCCAGGGCGGCCAGGGAGCCGCGCCACCAGGCCGGGCACCGTACGAGCTGAGCTCAGAAAACACTGCTGGAGCCTCCGGGGCCCTCTCCGAGCCGCCCTGCCGAAGGTCGCCGAGAGCTGTGCGGAGAGGCGGGAAACGGCGCTCTGCGCAGCGGGTCTGGGAGCTGGCACCGACTCCCCAGGCCGGCTCAGGCGGCGGCTCCCGGCCCACACCCAGGAAGCTGCGACCCGGGTGCCCGCGGCTCCGAGGACATCGCGCAGGGGCCCACGTCCCTCCGGCTGGCCCCGGGTGGAAGCAGCCCGGAGGAGGCCGCCGGGACACGCGGCCCTCAGATCCACTCCCGGCGGGGCTGGTTACGCAGCCTGGCTAGTTCCAGGGGTCTCCTCCGCGTCTCTGAGTCTCGGGGAGCTCGCACCGGCCTCCCCACCCCCACCTCTCTCCAACTGGCTCGTCGAGGTCTCGGACGAAGTTGCGGAGAACTTCCTCTCCGGGCGCGCAGGGGCCGCGGCCGCTTCCAAGAGGCTTCCGTCCCGCGCTGCCAGGGCTGAGGAAATTCCGAGTCCCCCGGAGCTGTCGCCCTCGAGCCCCGGGACCCGCCGCCTTCAAAGTTCCCGCGGCCCCCGCATCGCCCGGACCACTGAGGGAAACGCGGCGAGCTCCGCTTCACGCCTACCAACTCTTCGCGCCCCGCAGCCCGGGCTCGGGGCTCCGGTGGACCGTCTTCCAGACGCCTGTTCCGGGACAGCCGCCGCGCCTGCCCGGGGCGCGGAGCCACGGGCCGAGGACAGAACGAAGGGTCCCTTGCCACCAAGGCCACCGGGACTGTCGGTGCCGAAGTGAAGCCCCCCCTCCGGCCGGCTGGGACGGTCCACGCTGTCGCCACCGCCGCCGGCGCTAGCCCTCCGCCCGCTCCGCGCGCACAGTGCGCCACCGCGCCGCCCCGGAGCCGCTTTCAGGACCCGCTGCGTGTGGACAGCGCCGCCCGGGGCTCAGCCTCCCTCCGGGCGGGCGGGCGGGGGCGGGGCGGGAGCTCACCTGCCAATCATGCTCCATTAAGCCAATCAGAACGGGGGCAGCGGGCCTTGGCCCGAAGCACGGCCCTATTGGCTAAACAACCCACGGGCTCCGCCTGATTAGCGGATACCTGGGCAATGGGAGAGAATGGAGGGCGGGGTCCAGGCGGCGGCGCCACGTTCATTGACAAACGCGTGGGGCCAAGGCCTAGTTGTTCGCAGATGCAGGAGGGGGAGGGAGACGAGGAGTCACGCAGTGTCTGAAGAGTCCCACTACTGGTCCCCGCGTGGCTGACCTGCCTGCCGGCCTTTTGGGATTCCATTTCTGGAATGCCCTGAGGGGTTGGAGAGCAGCTGAGGCGGGGACGAAGAGTGAGAGTGGGGGAATAGTCTCCATAAGGAGAAAAAGAAAAACATCCACAGATGTTGAATGGAAGAAGAAGACGTGGAGAGAAATAGGTGATGAACTGTGTGCGCTTACCTGCCGGTTGCGACTTCACTTTCCTCATCTGTAAAATGGGCAGGGTTTGGTTAACGAGTCTTTGATGCAGGCTCAATTCCAGCGGAAACATTTCCTAATTTTATCACACCTACTAAGCAACAGCTGCCTCCTCTGCATCCTCCCGTCTCTCTCACTCTATCCGTAGGGACACAAATTCTGCATTAACCAAAGGCAGAGTTGGGGGAGGGAGAAGATATCTCATACTACTTTAAGGTAAGCAGCGCGATCCTGAGGGAAGACTATGAGACTTGAGACCAGCTTGCCCAAGCACAGAGCAGTGGGACTCCTCTCCAGACTCAGACCAAGAGCTGACAGATGCCTTGGGGACCGGTGATGCGTGCAGTTCAAGCATCTGTCAACTGGAGCATTTCCCAACCTGACCTAACACGAGGCCTCCTGGAAATCCAAGCGAGCCCAGTCCAGAGCTAATGGAGGTTCCTGAAACCAGTAGCAGGACGGTTACTTCCATCAACAAGGATCTGGCAGTGTGGCCTCAGGGAGCACTACAAATGCTGCAATTTCCAGCTGAGAAAACCTGACCATCCCTTGCCAGAGAAGTTCCCAACGCTTTTAGGGACAAAATGAATGGGTTTCTAGAAAAATTCTCCTGACTCAGAAGAGATGTTTGAACATCGCGGGTCTCAGTTTGTCAGGAGTATGAGGCTCTGAGGCCATAATCAAAGTCGTTGGACCTTAAAGGGGAAGTGTTTCACCTGGATGACTGCTCTGTGGGCCCAGTGCAGACACTGAGCATCCCCCTGCCCTAGGGCTGTGGGAGTGGGCAAAACACTCACCCCCTCAAATTCATAAGTGATGATCCCCTAATATTAAACATAAATCCACCAAAACAAGAATTGAGATACCTGCTCCAGGCACAGGCGTATAAGGAAGGCAGAGCCTAGCTTATCTATTCTCTCCCTAACATTTCCCTCCTTTTCCCTCCCCCTTCGTACATCTCTATACCGGGTCGGCTCTTGGACCCCACCCTCTGTGGTTGCACCAGACCCAGCTGCCCCTGACAAGTAGGCAAGTTTCCGGGGCTGACACTGGTCCCCACCCCCGCCAGGGCACAGCTGCAGGAAAACGGCCAAGGCCAATCTCTAGGGACCCAGAAGACTGTGGTGTGCACAGGGGTGGGGTGGTGACATTTTTTCTCCATTGTTTGGAACCTTTTGCCCGTCCAGATCTTTGACCCCACACTCCTGCCTTGAACAGGAAGATTACAACAGAGGAAGTACTGAGACCATCTGTTAGAACCCAGTGGATCAGACAGCTAACAGTAGTCCTCAGGCAGGATTTGGGACTCTGAGCTCCCCCTGAGTATAAGGTTGTCCTGGGAGAAGCAGCCAGTGATACCCCATCCTCCTGACCCTACTCATTTGAGCTTGGGCTTAGCAAATCCAGATCCTGAGTCTTAGAGCTGAGAGGTATCTGAGGCTAAGCTTTCCCCATTTTACAGATCCAGAACCTGAGGCCTGGAGATGGGATTCAACTTTCCCAAGGTCACCCACATATCTTCCGATGGAAGAAAGGCTATGGGCTGAAAACTTTTTTCAGAAGTGCTTCTCCCGATCACTGTAGGCATAGAGAATTGCTGGTGGGGAAGAAGTGATGCCAACTCAAAGAACCCACACTGTGCAACACTCAGAGGAGCCTACTGTGCCTCTACTGCTTGGATAAAATTCTGGGGCACTTTGAGGATGAGATGAAACCATAGATATAATCCTAACAAGCATGGCTCAAATTCTCCTTGTGGCTTGGAAGATGTTCTGCTGGGTGGCTTCCACAGAGCCAGCCTCACCTGTGCAGGAAAAGCAGTCCCCTGCTGCACCTTGTGATCCATGAAGCAGAGGAAATTTCCTTGTGAGTAGAGGTAGCTCATCAGTGCTGGAGCAGGTTAACCTTTGATAATTTCCAATCCCAAGAGAAGAAACCAGCCCTGATATAGGGGCTATCTAAAGACCAGCTTGAGAGGCCACCAAACAGCAACCAGAAAGGTTAGGTAACTTGCCTGAGATTACACAACTATTCTCTAGTAAATATGGGCTTTTGAACTTCAGTCCAGCCCCAGGGAAACCCATCAGCAACAGTCTGGGTTCAGGAGAGACTACCCAGTGCATACCACTGTCCTATGACTTTCATCTACCAGTAAAAGAGCTTTGAGCCCAGCCCCATACTGGGCATGGAGAACAAGACCAGGAAGTGAAATCATCAAGGAAAACATTCATTTGAAAATTTTGTCATTGAAAGAAAGTCCACGTTCAGAATAATGTTTGAGAATTCAGAGCACCTTTGGAGAGAGCAACCTCATCTGCTTGCTATCAGAGGCCTCACTTTACACACCCTCTTCCTGGGCTTCCACCACTCCCTCCAGTGCACAGTAGAGCCACAGCATGAGAATGCTGAGCACCTCTATTATTCTGGCCTGAGCCTCCTACAGCTCAATTCTAGCCCATTTCTTTGCTGCTCTTTGTTTCAGCAAAGCAAGGCCTTACAAGGGTCAGACTGATCGCTCAGTTGAGGAGATATCAAAGATATCCTGGGCATTACTGCCCTTACCTGATAGTTTCTCTCTAACCTTCATTTTAAAAAGTATCATAAAAGAGAAAGCAAATGGCCTGTAGTGCATAGTAAGTACGGCAGAGAAATTCCTGTATGTTTTCTGAACTTGAATCAGAAGTTTGCCCTATTTAGCCAAGATCTGTGGCAGGAATCATAGCTGGGAGGGGACAGGTTTTTCAGAGTGCAAACCACCTATATTGGGGATTGTTATCTTTACCAACCTCTACATGCAGACAAGGAATGCCAGAACAAACTCTCCCAAAGACTTAAGGATTTCCAGTCCTTTCTCCCAAGGCCTCCACTTCCTGTATCTCTGATATGGAGAACAGCCTCTCAGATGTTTCCCAAGGCTTAGTGAGTTGATGTTCCATTCAGGGGGAATACTGTTATTCTTCCCTCCTAGGCTCATTCTAGATCTCTGAGGCTTAATGTCAGTTCCCAGTGGGAAGGTGCTTAGCATATCAAACTCTCCCTGGCCCAGGGGACCAAGGGTTCCCACCACAGATGGCTTCTCCCCAAGGGGAAGGAAAAGGTCCCCTTCCAGACCTAGTCCCGCTTTATGACCTCCTTGAGTTTGTGCCCTCTCTGGACCTCTCCTCTCCAATACAGGGAAGAGACCAGAGGAGAAGTGCTTAAGTGGCTCCCTGGTGAGTGCTAATCTTGATTAATCTTGGGCTTAGTGCTCCAAAGGCATACAGATGGGAAACTGAGGTTGGAAGAAGAAAGGGTAAAGGAAGCAAAGGGTAGTCTATCGGCCCATGAAAGGCCTGGAAGTTGAAAGAGGGAAGAAGTCCTTAAAGAAAGTAGACCTAGACAGCCTTTGAACACCAGCCTGGATCACCCCTCAATTCCCTCCCTCTTCTTCCCAAGGCTGGGCTGGGGCTGTGCAGACAGGCAAAAGTGTACTATCTCCTGATCTGCCACCCCTTTTCAAAGAAGGCAGGTGGCTCTTACCCTAACCCATTGGTAAGGGGCGTGGTTCTCAGGATTTTAAACTCCAACCCCCCTACATTTTCTCCTACATAAACCCCACCCAGTCCAACAGCACAGAGGAATGAAATGCTTTATTGATTAAATGATTATTCAGGCGATTGAACTAATCAAAGAGTCCATCGACCGCCATGAATTACATTCTTTGTAGACAGCTTGTCGGGAGAGGCAGCACTGGGCCACACAAACTCTCCTGACCCTCATATTTAATCCATTTCTAACTCTAGGGAAAGGAAGACTGCCTGAAAATTGAGGATGGAGAAGAAGGGTTCCAGGCCCCTTTTTCTGCACCCTCACCCAGCAGTGCTCTATCCAGTTCCTACCATCATTTCTCATCAAGCAGGGCTTTTTGAACACACAGTTCTGTCCAGGAAGCTGTCCTGGGTTTGGAGATTTAAGCTTACTCTGCTCTATTTTCTGACTTTTATTTGGGGCTTGAGTAGAACTGAGGGTTCACGGATGGCCCAGGGATGGGAGAAGTAAGCAGTGGGGTTCTTGCTGGGGTTGAGAGTGTGTTTGGGTGGAGGTTAACACAATGGCCTAATGAGTGAAAGAGGTCCGTTTATCAACTCTTGCCTTACTTAAGGAAATCAAAGGCCTACTGCCCCTGCCACATCCTCTCAGACAAACACACACTGCTACCTAGAGCCTGGGCCTCTAGGAGTCACAGGGGCACAGTCCCAAGTAGGCCTCTGTGCATACAGTCGCCTCAGCTAAATACACAGGCTAGTCACATACACCCACCCACTTGTTCTTTCCTCCATTGGAGCGGCACCCACATCATAAAACCTGAGCACACAATGTGGCAACACACACACACACACACACACACACACACACAGTGCCAGAGATCAATCTAGGTGAAAGCAAAGACCAACTGGGGCTTCGAAGGGAATAGCAGGTAGGCGGCCTGCTCTCACCTGTCAAAGGTGTGCCTGCCACAGGAGCCCTTTGTGTACAGATGCTAGGTGCAACCGAGTCCAAAGAGTGAAACAGTACACACTGTACAGTGAGGGCACTTGCCCTGAATTCCCACCTCCTGGTTCCACCTTCCAACAACACCAAGACCTGGACCTGACTGCACAGCAGACCCTCATAGGTCCTGAAGCCACGTCCCTGCCTAGAGACAAGCACTTCTGTATGCACTAGTAGATACACATTGGACAGCTGTTGACATCCAAAAATGGAGGGGTCAGAATAATCATCCTTTCCCACTTCCAAAATCACCTGGGGAATGACAGGTGAACAGACCCTCAAAGCAGCAGATGTACACTGAGTGTGATGCTTATAAAATTACATACACAACACTCACAAACACATTTTTATGATCAAAAGAACACACACAAACACCAACTCATAAACACACTGATACATTCAGGACAGAAAGCCACACATAGGCACACAAACTTTTGGACACAAATTCTGGCATTTTAAAATACATATATAGGGGCACGCACTCATTATTACTCATGCCCACACTGAGCCCCTTATGTAAACACACAGACCTAAACTTGCACAAATCCAGAAAAAACACAACAGAAACATTCAGCCACAGGGCAGATGCATTCGAACAGATTAGTGTAAAGAAATACAAACACACTGCAGATCAACATAAAGTCAAAATCTGAAGAAAAAAAAAAAAGCACAACCCCTCCTCTCCATGGTCGCCCTATCTGGGCACCAGCGCCCAGTTGTGTCCAGAGTTAGCACGTCTGGTGCCCGGTATCGCGATGGTCCTACCTGTCCTGCCGGTCCGAGGAGTCGGGTAATTTTTCTCTAAATCCATTTTGATATTTCAGGACTTGATGAAATGGACAGGGAAAAAGTTTCCACTTTTTGTGTGTGTGGATTTTTTTTTTTGTGTGTGTGTGTGTGTGTGTGTGTGTGTGTGTGTGTGTGTGTGCCAGAGGCCGCTCACAGGTCGGAATAATTCAAGCCTTCCGCTCCCCCGCCGAGCTGGGGTAGCTGATCAGTGAGCTGAAACTAAACGTTTTAGGTGGAAAAAAAGCGTCCGAAGGCACCGTGAAATGATTAAGGAACTAAAGAGCTTCTCGCCATGTGAGATCATGTCCTGTTCTCGCCAACATCACAAGATGTCCCCAGACGCGCCGCGCCCCCGGCGCGCCGCCCCGAACTACCCTGGGAGCGCAGGGAGAGGGTGATGGACCCACGAGGCCTGCTCCGCGTGCCAGACGGGGCGGACCGGGCCGGGCCGAGCGGCGCGGGAGGCCGGGAGAGCATCAGCGCCGCAGCCGCGCCGCCCCGGACTTTTATAGGGGGTGTGGGAGGGGAGGGAAGGAAGGCTTCAGACTACGCCGGGCACTAGCCCGCGTGCCTACGGAAAGGGGCAGAGTAAAGCCGAACCCAAGCCAGGGCTGTGGGGCCGCACTCGCTCCCCAACCTGAGTCTGGGGGTCGCGGCCCTCGGTGCTCAGGACTGGTGACCCCGCTACTTGCAAACCCCGCTGCGTTGCTGCAAAGCAGGCCAGGCTTTGCTTTGAATGAAATGAAGCAGGTGGTGTTGAGAACGAACGTTCCTGCATCCTCAGAATCACCCCTAGGGCGGCGCTCGCCCTCAGGGTTCCCGGCCACCTCACCCACCCCCAAATCCATTTTTCAACCTCCTTACATTTGTTGAGCCCTGATCTCTAAAGCAGCACCTACACGGTCCCCAAGTCTCACTCAGCCTCCAAGTCCCAGAACTCCTTTCCACAGCACATCCTTTCTGCCCCAGAGCTGAGGTTACTCTTCGAAAGACTGTTGATAAAATCCAGGACAGAGCAGAGCCATCTCAGTGGGTTCTGGAGGATGGTGGGGAAAGTGGACATCTTACCCGGGCCTCTACATGGAATCTCATTGCCCACAGACCCAGAGACGTTGTGGTATCCCAGAGTCCCTAGACTTGATTCCCGTCGGGAAACCAGTCCCAGAGAGACTGGGCATGTCCAACCAGCTCTCTTCGGCCTTGGCTCTAGTCTAGTCTGGTCTTCGGCCCTCCTTTGACCCCTCCCGAGTCCTGCAGCTGGGTTTGTCCACTGGAAGCCTGTGGAGCCCCATGGCGGGGTGGTCGCAGGGGAAAGGTTGGGGGGAGGGGAAGCGCTCCGAAGGAGGGCTCTTGGTCCGCTGGACAATGGCAGTTTTGGAGGGTGAATGGTCTCCAGCCAGCTTTTTTTTTTTTTTTTGAGGGTGTTGTCACTAGCCTGGGCCGCAACCTGGGGGGGGGGGGAGCCTAGAGTTCGAGGAAGGGGCAGGGAGGCATCAGGTACCGGACATCACGTATCCACTAAGCAGATTTCGCCACCATCGGAAACGTGGCTGTGGATTCCCCAGCGCCCCCCTACCCACCCACCAAGTGGTCTGCGCAGTCCCCCCTCGCCGCCTCCTCCCTGCAGCCTGTGCTTCCCTGTCCCTACTCCACCGCGTGAATTTTGGTCATTCCGGAGAGTTGGACTTGCGCTCTGCAGCCAGGCCTTCGCCCGGCCGCCCGCCCTCCGCCTGCCCGCCAGGAGGCCAAGCCGGGGAGGAGGGCCTGCGGGCGCCCAGACATCAAAAGCCCGCCCGAAACTGACAGTTCACCCTGAGCTGGGGGCGGGAGTTAGAGGCCTTCTTTTCCCTTTGCTTTTCTTTCTGTTTAGGGGTTTTGTTTTGTTTTCTGTGTTTTCATTTTCTGAGTCTTTTGTTTCAGGTGTTTGCGTGTTGGTTTTGTTTTTTAGTGAAACTGATTTTTGCAGATTTAGCTCTATAGGTCACGGTCTTTTGGGTGGGTTCTGTTTTCTGTCTTGCGTGTTCTGACCTTGCATGGTTTTGGTACTGTGTCCTTGTAGGTTGCGTTTTTTGGGGTGTCCTTTGGAAGGCTTGTCCTCCTGCGCAGTGCTTTGGTGTGTTCTATTCTAGGTTGTCCTGTGTACGCTGTGTTGGTGAATTTTGTATTTGTTTTCTTCGATTTTGATTTTTTTTTCTTGAGCTGTGCTCATTGGGTGGGGATTTGGGTTTTGTTTCTGTGTTGCCTTTAGTTGTTTTGTTTGGGGGATATTTTAGTGAGTTTTGTGTGTGTGTGTGATTTGGCTTTGTGGGGCTTTCAGATTAGAAAGAGGGAGCCGGTTCTATTTCGTTCCTGCTGGCTTGTATCGAGGACAAGGATAACTCCAATCTTCACGAATGGCGAGTTTACCCTACTCCAAAATACCCGAGCCGGCGCCGCGGCGTTGCGCTCGCTCAGTGCGCTCACGACCAGCGCGAAACAAACACGCGTTCCCGAGGGGGCGTCCGCTCCTAGCCACAACCCTGCAGGTCCTGTGGCCTCAAAACGGGAGTGGCAATTTAGGACCCCCTTCCCGCCATTCCCAGGCCTAGCCGCCGAGCCTTTGTCCATTCTGCTAGTTGTAGATTGGTGTCTGTTTGCACCTGGTCAGCGTGCTCCCAACTTCCTCCACACCAGCTGAGCGGTACCCAAGGGCTTCCCGCTGCAGAGCAGAGGACGAAACAAGCCACTTCGGAGGACCGGGAATGGACGCTGCGGCTCCAGGGAAGCTGGGGAAAGAGCCAGGGTGCGCGGTTGTCTAGGCGCGGATCTGCGCCTGGATCCCCCGGAATCCCCCATCCCCTTGCCTGAAGCCCTACAAGCACTCGCTCTGGTTTGCGACCACAGATCCCCACGAGAACAGCTAGACAGGGGGCAGCTCCTCGGGGGCAGTGGCCTGCATGGCGGAACCTACGCTGGCACCGCCTCAAGGGGAAACCAAACTGTGGTGACCGGAAATGTTCCGAGGACAGAATTGGGCATTCTGTCCACGTTGTCCCCAACAGCACACCAACTTCAATACACCTCGGTTTGTTTAGTGCTACATCAGAAAGAAAAGAGGAGACAGAATTCGAGGCAGAGAGACGTGCTAGCTAAGCCGACTAGGAAATGCGAGGAGAATGTACAGAGAAATCTGGAATGGCAGACAAGACTGGGGAGAGGCAGCTCGGAGGCCCGGGAAAGGGGCCGCTGCTCCAGGCCCCTGCGTGCTGGGGAAGCAGGACGGAGTGACAGGGAAAGAAAAGAGCTGCAGAAGGGGTCGGCCCGCTGCGAGCCTCCCCCGGCTCCGAGGCTCCGGTCTAGGGAGGAGGGAGGCCGGCGTCTCGAGGCAAGGGGCCAAGTTCGGGGCTCCAGGGCTGGTGGAGGCCAAGCCTGGGGTTCGGCTCCGGTCCAGTGATCTCCGTCCCGGGATCTCCAGCCCAGATGCTAACAAGGACTGGGTTCTCCTCAGCTGCCGCCGAGCCTCCCCGGTGTGCAGCCGCGGGGAACGAACGACTCTGGCCCCGGGTCTCCCCGCTCCGTCCAGGCGGGAGGCTAGGAGGAGGCCCCGCCCTACACCCGGGGCCCCAGTTCCACGGATCCCACTGCGGGAGCTGGACTTGGGATTCCCGGGCCGCGCCGCGCGCACGTGGTACCGCGCCTTCGGCAGGCGGCGCCCCTCGAGCCCGGCCCCGCCCCGCCGGCTGTGCCAGGCCCCGGGCGCGGCCAGAGCGCCGCTGGACGCCGAGCCGCGGCCCCCCGATCCCCGGCGGGAGAAGCTTGGGGCTCGCCTGGGGGCGGTGCCAGGAAGGACGGGGTGCCTCTCCAACTTCCACTGCCCCCGCGCAGGGCTCTCAGCTCCCGCCGCCTGGCAGCCGCGGGGTTTCGGGCGGTGGTCCGAGGCCGAAACACTGGTTTGGGCCAAAACACCCATTTCTGTTGCCGCTGAGGTCCTCTTCTTCGAGGGCTTCGAGCTCGCTCCGGCTGCCGGGTCTCGGGGGCGCCATGTGCGTGCCAGCCACTCGCCGCCCGGAAATACTCCCGGGAGCGCTGGAAACACGAAGGGACTGTGTGCTCTGGGAACCTGGTGCTCATGGTGGGTTATCGCTATATTGTTATACTTTACTGCCCTTTTTTTTTTTTTGCTTTAATTAAATGGGTTATTAAGAGAAGCCTCAAAGAGTGCCGACCTGGGTCGTTCAGGTGGGTTCTTTCAACTCAAATCCAGTGATTCAATTCAATTCCACGGCTGGTTTCCAGTGCGCAGGAACACATGGCAGACGTCAAGTGTATGCGGGACCCACATGCACAGAGACGCGATTTGAAGGCAACTCTTAAAAAATTCCGACATAAAACTCACTGTCCAGGACTCACACTCACAAATATGAATATGGAAAACAGGCCTCCAGTCGTATTTAAAATTTGCCAACACGTCCCAGCAATTCACCATTACCTAAGAATCCAAAAAGAGGCATCGAAAAGCATTGCAGACATTCTGAATGAAAACAAGTGTAAATCGGTTTGCTTCCTTTCATATTTCCTTTAAGATACCAGAATTTGTAAGAATAAAGCATGCTTTGCTAAATAACGTTACATGTAGGGTTTTTAAAATCTATACAGTGAATTCCTACCCCTCCACATTTCTTCTTCTTCTTCTTCTTCTTCTTCTTCTTCTTCTTCTTCTTCTTCTTCTTCTTCTTCTTCTTCTTCTTCTTTGGCATTGTAATGTTAACTTTAAATATTCAGATGCTATCCTGGGCTTACATTTATTCAATATGTTTTAAACTAATGAAATTTTAATGTGATATAATTTGATTTCATGAAGTATTGGAACAGAAAGGAACTCACTTCGCAGGCGATTTTGAGTGAGGGTGAATGTACTGACTTAACGATATTTTTTAGTTTTTGACCTGGATCCGGAATGTAAACGGAAGTGAAGTTCACTTCAAAGTAAGTCCTTTAAGCTTCTGGCTTATTTCAGTCTCTATTTTTATGCAAGAACTTCAGACTGGTATCAGAGAATGATTGGGGAACTTTCCTGATTGTGAACCTGCAATTGCCAAGGAACACAATTTCAAAGCAGGCTGTGGAATGGTTCTTATTCTTGTGTGTGTGTGTGGGGGGAATTGTGTGGGGTGGTCAGGAGACTGACATATACATTCTGGATTTGAGGGCATGTCTGAAATAAAACTTCTAAAAATCTTTCAGATTTCCTGCTAATTACCTACTTTTAGCAACTTGACTAGTAATTTGCTGGTAGCATCTTCCAGAACTCAGTCTAGAGTAAGATGGAAAAGAAGCTATTCTGGGGTGCAAAAGGTCTTGGAAATGAGCTCTGAAACTAGCCCCAGTAGGCACCAGAGATATTTCCCAAACTTTACTTTGTACTGGATGCAAGGGCTAGACCTTCCTACATTGTTCAAATCTAAATTTAAAAACAACTGCCTTCAAAAAGAAAAGCTAATGGTAGCTCCAAAAACATACTTTTAGTCAAAATATCAAACTAGAATTTGGAGCTTATGAACATGAAACAAATCATTAAAAATTCATCTAATTGGGAAATCATGGCATCATATTATTCTCTTATGTACACATAGCGACTCTACCTATCACATAAGGTATCCCCAGCAACCCCCTATACTAAGGAAAGCAAAATGTGATGTTGAAAAGATTTAAAGTCCAAGAATAACATTCATTCAAAATCATCATAGCAAATTATTCATATCAAAAATACTACCATAATTTCAACTAGAACAGGTATTGAAATTTTTCTGGAGAGATGTTTATAAATTCCTTCTGGAAAATATAAGGACTATGCACTCATATATTTACAGTATACATTTATATAGATAGGTAGCTGGATAGATGTATGCATTAAGTTATCTGCCCTGACTGACTTTTTCCTTGTTAGGTACATATTTTTATAAACAACACGTGAGATGGTAACATTTTGGTGAATTGAGGAGGGACAATTTTTTCCTGGTTTGATACAGCAATTGGTGTCTCATTTCTCATGCAATTTGCACATAGATTCATGTACCCCATGAAGTGACAAAAGAGAATTAGGCAGGGATGAAAACCTGCCAGTGTCTGCAGACGGGACCTCAAAGCACTCCTCTGGACACACGTTCATTCCTGGTGGTGGGGAGTTTGCTGCCTCTAAACCAGGCCGACCTTTTGTCTTTTGACCTCTGATGCATGAAATTAGGTAGCAAAAGAAAATGCGAAGAAAAGGATACAAAAACATGGAAAAACAGCCCTCTCTCACAATAGTCATTGTATCAGATCATAGCGGAGCTGCCCTGCACAGCCCAGAGTGCTTGTTCATAAGGCCCAGGGTCTTCCTGGCCACTGGGCTTCCTGTTCTCTTTTGTGGGAGATCTGCATTTGGTGGGGGAGGGATTAAGCACTCTTTTTAATTAAGCTCAGAGCTGGGTTTTGTCCTGGCTCTTTTTAGGGAGCTAGCTTTTGGCCCCTCCATTTCCTCTGAGGCCCTCTTAGCAGGCTAGATGCCTGGTGGCTTGCACCAGTCAGGACAGCTTCTGAGATCCAAAGAAAACTCTTCTAAAGCTCTTCTGGCTATTGAGGACTATGCCAGATACCCAGTTGGCATGGGGAGGGAGGAAGTTGACCGTATGCTTCCTAGTACTAAAGGAAGGCATACCCCATGTGGATTGCTTTTTATTCTTTCTCCAGACCCAGCAGGGAAGCCTGAGGTTCCTGGGGTTCCATGCCCCCCTCAGATTAATGGATTAGCCTGACACACTCCACTGTCATGAGATCCAGGGTGGAGGGTAAGATTACCTTTGCTGAAAAGAATTCAGTGAGTCTCCATTGCACATCCTTTGATAGTCACCACGACCCTGGAAAGGGCTTCACAGACCTGTGTCAGGAGCCAGAGTAGAATGTCACTTGAGTTCTAAACTCTGACCGGAAGAATGACAGACCACTGCTCAGACCAGAAGAGTGTGAGAGTTGGTAAAAGAGAGAGAGGGCTCTGGGAAACCAGAGCAAGGTGGGCAATCGGGACTCTGGAATGAGATGGAGGAGGAGTAAACTACATTGAGTGTTGAAGAGTGAGGAGGACTTTGCCAGATGAGTAAAAATACAGATAGCATAACTAATATCCCATTTTGCAGATGAGGCTACTGTATAGTAACTTGTAAGCAAAAGCTATGAAAAAAGGTGGCAATGGAGGGAGGGGTGGAATGGCAGATGCTGCTGAGAAAAGGCGCTCACAGTGACATGAGGTATTGGGCAAAGGTAGTAGGGTGGATGGGGACAGGACCCTGACACACCTCGGAGTATAAATGTGGATAACAAAATGGCCCCAGGACTTCAATTTTTACCAACTGCTCTGTGGAAACTTACAAAGTTCCTCAAAAAACTTTAGTCTTACCAGGTGTGGTGGAGAAACCTTTGATCTCAGCACTCAGGAGGCAGAGGTAGGAGGATAGCCGTGAGTTCACTCTGAGACTACATAGTGAATTCCAGGACAGCCTAGGATAGAGTGAGACTCTACCTCCAAAAATACCCCCTAAAACCCTTCAGCCTTGGAAACAGTCTTTAGCCAAAAATTCTCCTTGTACACCTTACTAAATCCTAGGCTATGAGGGACCTTCCCAAGACCACAAACCTGACCTCTCCCTTCCTGTTTCTTGGATCTGAGCTAAAGTATTTGCTTCTACTATGTGAGCTCTCTGGGCAGGGAGAGATTGATTTAGTGCTATGGACAAAACTTGGAACTGGAGTGTCTCATAACTTCCCAAGGTGAGGCAGAAGCAAAAAGTACCTGACCATCCATTGAAAAACTGACTTAGAAATGCTTCCAGGGCAAGGCTGAGTGTGACAGGGCAGGCCTGAAGTCCTAGCACTCAGCAAGCTGAGGCAGGAAGATCACGAGTTCAAGATTACTCAGGGCTCAATGGTGAGACACTCTCTCAAAAACAACCACTAACAAAAGCAGAACAACCAAAGAAAGAAAGGAGCCTTTTTAGAGATTGTCATCTGCTGGGCTCTGCCCCTCACCAGATTTGCAACTGCCCAAGCATCAAGAACTTGAAACTTGCCAGAAATATTTAATTTTGGAGACGGATGTGTCCCCCTTCCTGTTTTTAATTTGATTCCATTCAGAACATAGTGTTTAGTGCCTCACGGAGATGAAAGCCTCCTATCCTCAAGTTGCTGGCAGTCAGAATGCAGAAATCACTCTGTAATGCAAAGCAGAATTAGACCAGGCTTTAGCAAGTTTAATAAGGGGAAATAAAGAGGAGCTTTTCCTCTGGGATGGGGGAAATCTGGAGTTTTTGGTTTGTTGCTCTTTTCTGCACATGTTTGTGTGTAGACTATCTATGTGATATGGTATGTGTAGATGTGCACACGTGTATGCAGAGGTGAAAGGAGAACACCAGATGTCCTTCTCATGGCTCATCCATTGTATTGCTTGAGATGGGTCTCTCTCTCTGTCTCTGTCTCTCTGTCTCTCTGTCTCTCTGTCTCTGTCTATCTCTGTCTCTCTGCCTCTGTCTCTGTCTTTCTATCTCTGTCTCTGTCTCTGTCTCTCTCTCTCTCTCCAGAGCTGCTATCCATCACTAAGCCCCAGCAATCTTTTCACATGGGTTCTGAGGAGTCAAACTTGATTGTCTCTGGCCTGAGAGGCTTAAGTAAAAAGAGCTCTTAAGCGCTGAACCATCTCCCTGCCCCTGTTTTAGGGGCTTTGAGACACTCATATAGCCCAGGCTGGCCTAGAACTCACTATGGAGCTGAAGCTGACCTTGAACTCCTGATCCTCCTGTTTCTACCTCCCACATGTTGAGGGTCTAAGTGTATACCACCACAGTAGGCATATTAAGATTTCTCAAAGGAGTCAGCATTTGACCTAGGTATGGAAAGCTGAATTGGAAAAGACTGTATAAGGATGCAATAGACCAAAGTTTTAATAAGAGCCACAGTGCGGAGGAGAAAATGCTTGGCCTAATTAGGGCTATCAAGGCAAGAGGATGGTGAAAGTGTTGTGGGGAAAACCTGGGGTCAGAGGCTGGGGAGGTGGCTCAGAAGTTAAGGGGCTTACCTACAAAAATTCCCCAGTACCCACGTAAAGCCAGATACACAAAGTGGCCCATACATCTTGGCTTTGTTTGCTGTGGCTAGAGACTTTGGTGCACCTATTTTCTCTCTATCTGCCTCTTTCCCTCTATCTCAAATAATAAATGAATCAATAAATAATTTTTTAAAACCCTGAGCTTAGCTGAGGAAACAGTCCTCAAGGAAGATGTGTGGTAAGAACTGTATCAGAGTGATCATAAGGCTTGGTTCACTTACCAGTCTCAGGTGGCACCCATAGGATCATCTGAACTGCCTTCAGAGCTTTTGCAAGACCATCTTTGACTGACTTCTTGGCTGAACAAGAGTCATTGTTAGCTGCTTGTGTGGGCTTTTGTGTCTGCACTATGCCTGGAATCATTATGACTGAGGTTTCTGGGACAACACTTCTGCAGATGTATTTATCACACTGCTGTAGTGCCTTGTCCTCTTATTTTCATAGTGTCTGATCCATTTCTGCACAAGACATGCTTATGTGAGAACCACAAAATGAATAAATGTAGTGAAGAAGAAATCTCTCTGGACTGGGCCTCTTTAATTCTCATTAGACCTTTCTATCCCCTGCTTTCCTAGAAGTATGACTTCACCCCTCTGCTCCTCAGTTTACAAGCCTGCAGAATGGGGAGAATAATTACCCCCTCTACCACCTTATTTCTCGGGGCTTCTGTGACAAGTAAATAATAAAACAATTGGCTGCTTGCTCCACAGATTACTATTTGGATGGGTTTAGGTTACTCAGGACTGTTTAAAGAAAATCTTCTTTGGTTGATGAGATATATTTTTCCTTTGGTACAGGAACCGATGGCCCGACATATGACAGGAGCTAAGAGTGAAGGTTTGTATAAAAGAGGCCGACAGAACTCATGTGTTGAAAAATTGTGTGTGTTTCTTTTTAAAGTATCTTTTTTTAGCACTGAAAAAGAGAAAGCAAAGAAATTCTACTCAAGCACATCTGAGGGCTGTAAGGTTAACAGCTGTCATGATACTGCTGCTGAAATTCTGAAAAGACAATGTCGAAAAACAGACTTACTGGGTTAAGACAGCTGGACAGAGCAGAAGGGGGAAGAAAGCCTCAGATCCTGGGGGGGAAATGAAAAAACATAATGGCAAGTCAATGATACATTAATGAGGGGACCTCTGCTGTGTATATGTACATCTATCTATAAACACAAGTATCCTATACATTGAGGAAAGAATTTCAAGCCATGGGAAATAAGGTTCAGAAAGATGAGTCCTGGTTTTCTGTCTCATTCTCCACCAATCACTACCCTGGAGAATCTTTCAATGGGCATTCTCTTCAGGGAAAAGCTAACACCTGCCAGAGTTTATGTTACCGTTTGAATGTAAAATGTTCTCCACAGGCTCATGGGTTTGAACACTTGGTCCCCAGTCTGTGGTGCTGTTTTGGGGGGAGATTGTGAAAACTTTAGAAGGTAGGGGTTAGCTGGAAGAAGAGGATCACTGGCCTGGGAGCTTTGAGAGTTAAAGCTCAGCTCTACTTCCTGGTCCTCAGAGATATGACACATGAGGTCACATGTGATAACCCCACACTCCTGCCACCATGAACCCCACCATACCTTCCCCATCGTGATGGGCTGTACCTTCTCAAACATGGGCCAGCATGAGTCTTCCCTCTCTTAAGTGGTTTCTGTCAGGTAGTTGCTTACAGTATCATCAAAGTTACTAATACAGTCTCAGAGAGGGTACAACCAATTGATTAATGGACTACTAATTAATAATAAATTCATTAAAAGCTCTGAACTTGGAGTAATAGGTCACATTAACTAAACAAACTGCTTCTATGCTAGCTTCTCTGCCCCACTCCAGGAAACAGAGGTCCAGCCTCCAGTTGAATACTTCCAGGGACCATAAACTAACTAGCCTCTTGTACTGTGGCAGACCTGTGAGGAAGTCTTGTTCCTCACCAAGGACATGCCTGCTTCAATATGTCTTCTGTCCACTAGTCTTAGTTCTGCATTTTGGGGGGTCATTCCCCTCCAGAAGGAACAGTGAGGGTTCTTGCAAAAAATATCTGCTTTGACAGTATGAGGGGAGTTCCAATATCTCCCCTATGTCTTTGGATGAATAATCCCAAAACAAAATGTGGTGGATGTCCATTGGGAAAAAAAACATTCAGGAATCAAACAGGGGCAGAATCGTGGGGCAAAGAGCCCAAGCTGCAGAAGATTTTGGAATCCTGTTCCTTCCCCAGCCAGTGACTGTACAATCCCACGCAACTTGGTTTTCAAAGGGATATTTTTGGCTGGGGATGTGTGTAACTCATGACAGAGCATGTGCTTGACATGTTCCAGGCCTCGAGAAGGACATGCTACAGTGTGCTAGGAAACCGTGAGCATGACAGACAGCCCTACAAGAACCCCCAGCAGCTTCTCATTTTACAGGAGACATGAATAAACCCCGAAAGTTTATTATGTCAGTTTCCACTGTGAGTTCAAGGGTGGGGCAAGATTAAGGAGAGTGACTGAGATTTCTTTTTAATTTGTTTTCTTTTTTTTTCTTTTTTTCTATTTTTTTTGGTCATATTTAAAATTGCTTTTTCTTCTTTTTAAAATTTTCTTTGCAGGATCTCACCGTAGCTCAGGCTGACCTGCAACTCACTCTGTTGGCCACTTGCAGGCCTTCAGGTCACCAAGGACCCTCCTGCCTCAGTTTCCTGAGTCCTGAGATTAAAGATGTGAGCCACTGTATCTGGGTTCATTTTCGTGTTTTTAGACAGAGTATCACCATGTAGACCAGGCTGCCCCCAAACTCATGATCTTCCTGCCTCAGCCTCCTGAATAGTGGGGAATACAGGCACATGCCACGCTCTCTGTCTTTCCTCCATTTTACTCGTTTAACTGGTCTTTCTTGAACATTCACTGGACATTACTTTCTCCTCAAAGCAAATGCATGCAGCATGTTTTATTAATGCCCATTTCACCTACGAAGCCTCAAACAAAGCTTGGACACTAAGACCACACAGTTAGGAGATGGCAGAGGTGGAATTTTAAAGTTATAATTTCACAACTAAATCTTTTAGAGACCATTAATATTCTGCCACTTCCCTAAAGCTTGGCAGCTCCCTCCCCCACTCTTGCCCGATTTCTACCCTGTGTGTCCTCAGTTATGTCACACTGACTTTCTTGTATGTTTGCTTTGCTTGGTTTTTCAAGGTAGCGTTCTAGCCCAGGCTGATCTGGAATTCACTATGTAGTCTCAGGGTGGCGTAGAACTAATGGCAATCCTCCATATCACTGCTTTTTGTGTGTTTGTTTTTTCTTTTTCCATTTGTTTGTTTTGTTTTTGAGACAGGAACTGATCCTCTTGCCTCTTCCTCCCCAGTCCAGGGATTACAGGTTTGAATATACTGGATTTCACAGATTTTTTTTTTCAAGTGCTGGGGATGGAACCCAGGGCTTTACACATGCCAGGCAAGCACTCTAATACTGAGCTACACCCCCAACCCACACTAGTTCTTAAAGAAAAAAGACCCAACTGGGAGTGATGGTGCACACCTTAATCCCACCACTCATGAGGCAGAGGTAGGAGGGTCTCTATACATTTGAGGCCAGTCTGGAACTATGTAGAGATCAACCTGGGCTATAGTGAGACCCTACCTCAAACACACACACACACACACACACACACACACACACACACACACACACACACACAAAGAAAAGTCTTTGTGTCTTCCTACACATTATCTTAGGGAAGCCTGACAACAGACTCAGGTGCAACTAGCTGAAATTAACATGCTCATGTCATAAAGCAAAAGCTATTTGGGGTCCTGTGGTCTGACTGAAACTTCTTCATCACCATGGTCTCCAACAGGTTGATAAACGCACACTGTAGAAATGGTGACCCAGGTCCTGCTGACAGGGAACAATAGACAAGAGAAACTTGGCTGGGGAAACTCTTAATCCAAAAGGAAAAAAAAAAAAAAGAGTTCATTCTTTTTCTTTATATGTTTGAAATAGAATAATGAGATAATCCTGGATTTTAAAAACTCGACTCTGGTGTTTATATTTTAATTTATTCTCAGAAGAGTAGGAGGGTCTAGGGGAAATGCAGTGTGTGGGTCTTCTTTTATGATTTGCTATGGTAAGCCACATTTAATCCTTTTCTTCAGTGAGGGGATTTGCAGAGAATACAACTGAATGTACCTATCTGTTGTGTTCCTTGCATTTTTCCAGATTTTTATTTAGTTTATGATGTTTTAACAATAAAAGAAACTAAGGGAATGAAAAGTATCCAAAATCCTACCAAACGTTCCTCTTCTGTCCTTTCTTGTGGGCAGGCAGAATGGACGTCTGCAGGTGATTTATTAATGGAGCCACAGCTTTGTTCCCAGCTTTCTCACAGACTAGTTTATCACTCTCATGCTGCGTGCCCCTGCTAATTGCCATTTAAAAATAAATGTTTTAATAATTAATTTTGGCTGCTGAATATCCTGTAGATATGTCACACCCAAGCCTGGCCTGTGTAGAAGAAGTCCAACTTTTCACTGTCACAGATAGTCCCCAAGTGCATGTCTTCCCACATATCACTTCCTCCTGTTTTCATCATCTTCTTAAAGTCCCCAGATCTAGATTTACTGGGTCAAATGGCCTGAGTGCCTGCATGATTCTTTTTTTTTTTTTTTTCAAGGTAGGGTCTCACTCTAGCCCAGGCTGACCTGGAATTCACTATATAGTCTCAGAGTGGCCTTGAACTCATGGTGATCCTACTACCTCTGCCTCCCGAGTGCTGGGATTAAAGGCATGTACCACCACGCCCGGCTATGATTCTTAATATACGTGGGCAAATCATTTTTAAAGCTTTTATAAAAGTATTTTTTTGCTAGTGATGGAGGGATCCCACAGCTTAACCGCACCTTTGCTACTACCTAGGGAGATCTATGAACAAATGAAATACAATCTGATAAACAGTTTTAATTCATGGAAGAACAGTTTGACAAAACTGCTGTGGGCTCCTTCTTCTAGCTCTGTTTTGATCATAAACTAACTATCTACAACCAAGAATTTGGGGAAGTAGCAAAGCGATGGTCATGCCCATTTTAGAGCTGAGGAAATGGAGTCTCAGCTAAGGGTTTGTCCAAGACTGCCCCAGGAATAAGTGGAGCTGCTGAGACTTTGTCAATATTGTTAGTAGCTGATATGACCCAAGTAAGATTGCATTGGTTTTCTTTTTAGCCTCATGGAATATTCTCTGGGTTTTTGGTGCTTGGGATTAAACCCAGGACTTTGTACATTACCACTGAGCTGTGCCTCTAGCACCTCTTGTTCCCTGTCGC
The DNA here is from genome assembly GCA_004024765.1 of Zapus hudsonius. Classification (NCBI taxonomy): domain Eukaryota; kingdom Metazoa; phylum Chordata; class Mammalia; order Rodentia; family Dipodidae; genus Zapus; species Zapus hudsonius. The sequence goes on from PVHP010000199.1 coordinate 168,258, forward strand.
CTCTGGATTTTTGGAGAAGTTGGGAAAAGACACATCAGGCACATCTGGAAGGTATTTTGACAAGCATCATAGGCTTCTTTGCCTCCAGCTGCTACTCAAAGCATGAGCCTACTCTGGAAGAGACTTGGGTGTGTCAGAGCTACAAGGGTCACTGGAGGCAATCTCTACAGCTGACTCAACAGTCCCAAAGCCCAGAGAAGAGAAAGGACTTCCCAGGCTCATTGTGGACAAGATGGTAGAATCAGGATCTGTCCTCTGCTTACGGCCTAGAGTGGTGTTTTGTGAGATGTTAATAAATGAACATTTTTAATATATATGAATATATATTAACAATAAATACATCATATATGTTAATAAATGAATAGCAAAGCCAAAACCATTTGTGAGAAGCACAAGATACCTGATGTTTCTTCTGGAGCAGCCTGGTGGAATAAGCCTGAGTAAAACCAAAGGAAAATGAAAGATTTATTTAGTAAAAGACTTTTCAAAGTCCAATTCTCCAATGTCATTTTTTTCTGTTTTATTTGCCTCTTGTTTGTTTTTACTTTGAGAAAATAATTCCTGCTGTTTAGATTTTGTTTTCAAATTTAGTATTTGTTCTATTTCTTCCTTTTAAAAAAATTAATGAGTAAATCCATATGGCTCAAATTCAAAAGTGTAGAAGGCACCGGAAAGAAAATCTCTTCCCCCTTACACCTGTTCCTCAGCACCTGGTATACCTCCTTGGTAACCTTGGTAGTCAGTGTTGCCTGTATAGTTGCAGTGATAGTCCACATGGTATACTTAACAACATTGGCACAGAAGTTCCTTGTTGCTGCTTTAAAAAAAAAAAAAAAAAAAACGATAGAATCTCAGTGTATAGCCCAAGCTGGCCTTGAATTCATGGTCGTCCAGCCTCAGCCTCCCTAGTTACTGGGGTTAAGGGTGTGTCATCACACCCTGCTTTACAGCATGGTGTTTTTCTGGTCAATATGTATGTGATTCTTCAATAGAAATACAGACTCTGCATCAAGGAGCATAGGAATGTGCAGGTCCTTGGAAAAATTAGCTGTGTTCATTATAACTAAAAAAAAGGCAGAAGGTACCGGAAGGAGTGTATGAAGTATATCAGTCAAGCAAGGGAGAGCTCATTTTCAGCAGGCTTGAGGTGGTAGCCAGAGCCTGTGAAGCCATCTCCTGTGGGGGAGGGCGGGTCTCTGGCTGATGAGAGGTGATAAGCAGTTATTCCACACATTGACCTTTGTTTTAAAACAAAGAAAGCTACATGTGCAACTCAAGCCAACACCAGCATTTAGATGCGGAACACAAAAGCTTGATTTTTATTAGCTATATTTGTTGCCCATATATTGGAACTGATCTTAAAGTGGAAGTCAGACCTGTATATCAGATATCATTTGCAGTAATGAGTGTATTTTCCTAATCTTTCCAACACCAACCTAACAACTCATCTCCAGTAGCATGCATACTAATTAATTTGTTTTCCATATAGTAATAAGATTAACAACCTCGCATTTACACGGGGTACTGAGTCATGTTCAAATAAAACACGTTCTAATGAGAAAAATTGGATTCAGCAGCAAATCATGTCCCACCCGGCAATCCAGGTTTATGTGTGTTTGTCTGTCTTTGCTACATGTATTTTTGTCAGGCTCTCACTGTAAATAAGATGATTTCTTTCATGTTGGGTTAGTCTGGGTAAATTTGTTTAATGAACAACAAAGTCATTGTAAATACTGCACAAATCTGAGTGCCCTGCAGCGTGGCTGTGAATCCTTTAAGCTGCTTCAAAAATAAAACATGTTAACTACAAAAACAATATTGGGGAAAAACACTATTAATATATCAAAAGGCTCTTAGATATGCAGCCTGACTGATCTCTTCCTGGACAACAGAACAGTTCATAGTGGAACAAGATGTGACCTTGTACAACATACTACCTCCCCTCATCTGGGACTCAGTTTCTTTCCTTGTTAGCTGAACACAGTTGACTAGACTGTGAATAATGCCCCACTGATAATTATCAGCTTGAAGTGGAGGATGGAAAGCAGGGGCTTTAAAAACACACACAGAGGGCTGGGGAGATTGCTAAGGGAGCTTGCCTGCAAAGCCTAAGGACCCGGGTCCAGTTCCTTAGTCCCACCTAAAGCCAGATGGACAAAGTGACACATGCGTATGGAGTTTGTTTGCAATGACACTAGGCCCTGGCATGTCCATTCTCTCTCTCTCCAAATAAATAAATAAATAAATAAATAAAATTTTAAAGTTCAGATGACTTGTGGCCAGCCAGATTTGGGACTCAATGGACTAGATAAACCACAGATCATTTGCAGCTCTTACATTCTCTTTCTTCTTGACTTCATGACCATTAAAACATGTGATTCTAAACATTTTTCTTGGAAAATACTGTTACACATATTTGGGCCAAGAAAGAGAACTGTGGAGAGAGATAGGAACCTCCATTTCAGTCTTGGCATCCTCTCAGACTAACCAGATGATATTAGAAGGGCAGCTTTACTCTGGACCTCAGTCTCTTTGGTTCACAAAATAAGGAGGGACCATCTTCATTCCAGAGCCCAATTTCTGATTCCTTTGGGATATATTCAAATTCATAACTTCTAGCTTGCTTTGGAAAACAGAACCTGGTCATAAAGTGTGGGACCATTTTCAGTAACCATCCCCATTCTCCCTGAGGATTGGGAGTCTCTTCTGCTCCCCTCTTCATGGGTCCCATCCATTCCAGCTCTTTGTCGGAGGATCTATCTTTCTAACTTTGGAAGAGTGGGAACACACAAAAATCTTCCAAGTCTCGTTTTTTTCACTTGACACTATAATCTATTTCCTGATGAGTAGGTCTTATCAATGTTGACTTTTAAGTACTCATTCAACTATGTACACATGCTGTATGCATTTTCACTATGCACTATATTTCACAATAAAAAGAATGAAAATCAGAGGAAGGGCTGGAGAGATGATTCAGTGCTTAAAGTGCTTGCCTGAAAAGCCAGGTTTGATTTCCCAGTATCCACATAAAGCCAGATGCAAAAGGTAGCACATGCATCTGAGGCCCTAGTGCATCAATTCTCTCACTTTCAAATAAGTAAAAATAAATAAAAATAAATTTAAAACTAAACAGAGGAAGAGGAAGGGGCTAGAGAGATGACTTAGTCAGTAAAGTGCTTGCCATGTAAGCACGAGCCCTGAGTTCTGATCTTCACCACCCTTTAGCCAGGCTTGGTGGTGTGTACCTATAATACCAACACAGGGGAGGAAATAGGAGGATCCCAGGGCGGTTGCTGGCCAGATAGTCAAGCCAAATTAGTGTGCTCCAGGTTCAGTGAAAGACACTGTCTCAAAAAAGTAAGGTAGATGGCCAGAGAGATTGCTCAGTTGTTACAGGCACTTGCTTGCAAAGCCTAAAGGCCCATGTTTGACTGCCCAGTATTCACGTAAAACCAGATGCAAGAAGTGGCACATGTATTTGAGTTGGTTTACAGTGGCAAAAGGCCCTGGCATGCTCATATTCTCTCTCTCTCTCTCCTTTCTCTCTCTCTTTCTTTCTCTCTTTCTCTCTCTCCTTTCTTTCTCTCTCTCTCATCTCCATCTCTCCTCACAAATATCTAAAAATATTTTTAAAATAAGGTAGAGGGTGAGTGAGGAAGATACCTAGCATCCATCTCTGGCCTCTACCTGCACAAAGACACACATGTGCAATCACATACACACATGTGCCCACACATATGAGGGCATCCAAGACATTACTGTTTTTCTCTTTTGGAGACAACCAAGAAGGCATGCTCTCTTTCAGTCTTAGAAAACATGACCTGGGCATCTGTAAGCATTTTATGAATGTGAAGATCCTTGGGGAAGGTTTTTACTTGGACATTGCCTTGGTACCTTATAGTCATGACTTCGCTGTTTTGTACCCTTGCTGAGCATCTGGGCTGTGGCAGCACAGGCTGCACATAGGCTGTGCCCCTCCTACCAAGTGATCTAAACTGTCTGGGTTTCAGTGTCTTCATATGTAAAATGATGACATAGCTTGCAGCATTATTGGTGGTGGGGCAGGGTGCACTCAGAAATAAAAGATGGAAACCCAAATTGCCAGATGCCTGCTTGGGCCTGAATCTGTACCTATGGCCAGGTAACAGTGTGGAAAATGGAGGTTATGGGCTTTATGTTGATAAACCTGAGAAAAAGTGGGGTGAAATCATTTTCCCTTCAATATTACCTGCCTGGGTTGCCTTATGCATGGCTCTGTGGGGAGTCAGGGTTTAATGAAGTAGGATAAACCACACGCACACATTAGTTAGCCTTAGCACAGGCAGGATTAACTTTACACTCCATTTGCAAGAGCAAATCTCCTCTCCTAGAGTTTGTTATAAAGGGATTTAGAATCACAGAGTGAGAGAGCTGGAAGAGAGCCTCTAAGACATCATCATAATCCTCCCCAGTCCTTTTACTATGGGTCAGACTCAAGTTCAGAGAGCAGAGGGACGTATCCAAGGTCACCTAGGAACCAGTGGCAGAACCAGAGCTCAGGTGGGAACCCTGGTCTCCTGATCACCACGTCTGTGGTCTATCCACTTTGTCATGGATTACAGTATCCTAGGAACAAAGGTAGGGGAACACCTTTTCTTTTCTTTTCTCTTCTTTCTTTTCTTTTTTTTCTTTTCTCTTCTCTTCTCTTCTCTCCTCTCCTCTCCTCTCCTCTCCTCTCCTCTCCTCTTCTCTCCTCTCCTCTCCTCTCCTCATCTCTCTTCTTCTTCTTCTTCCTCTCTCTCTCTCTCTCTCTCTCTCTCTCTCTCTCTCTCTGGCATTACCCAGGTCCTTTTAACTAACCAAGCCAAGCTTTAGAGTAGTTTTGTAACTTCTGTTCTCTGTCCACATTGCTCTTTCCTTTCTCTCATCACTGAAGGACTGCCCAATGTCATCTGCTCCAGGAAGTCTTCTCTGATTCATGCATGCCTAATCCCAGGAGACCCAGAACTCTTCTAGGGTAGGAACCAGTTCTACTTGTCTTTATCTCTGCTGCCTAGCACAGGAACTGCCATAGGAAAGACACAGAGGAAACATTTGTTGGATAAATAAATGACAAGATAAAAAAATCAGTAATGAAATTCATGAATGAATTAATAAAGTCAAAAGTAGGTAGGAAGGGCTGGAGAGATGGCTTCGAGGTTAAAGGCACTTGTTAGCAAACCCACATAAAGCCAGATACAAAGTGGTGCATGCATCTGGAGTTCATTTGCATCGGCAGGAAGCCCTGGTGTACCCATACTAACTCACTTTCAATCTGCCTGTTTGTCTCTCTGTCTCAAATAAGTAAAACTATTTTTTAAGAAAGCAGGTAGGAGCTAATATATCTCAAGCAATACTGAGTTCTTGACCACTTGCCACTACTGGGTCATATCATTCAAGAATGTGGAAGTCTATCTTTTCTAACCAGTTTCCGCCACCATGCATGACCTGCCACCTGAGATGACCTGGACTCTAACCATTTCTCACTAAGTGAGCTGACCATGTTGTGAAATGCTATACTCCAGGTGTGATGTGGCCATTGCTGTCTTGAAATTACGACTGTGATTGCCTCATGGCAGCCTCACAAAATTGGGCACACCAGCATTCCCTCATGGAGGAAAGGGAGAGGCTCACAAGTAGCTTGGGAGGGAAAGCACTGGAAACTCACAAGACAGCACAGAGGCCTGGCTGACCCTGAGGATGTGTAAATAGATACCAATCGCTGAGGGGAGATGGACTTTTCTTAGGTAGTGTAGCTGCCTGGAAGTTGCCCACATTCCTTTCCATAACCACTACCTCATACTTCTCTAAATAACCCGATTAACTGGTTCCATAAGCTAGACTTAGGTGAAATTGCTTCTTTGGTGTGTTGGGTGCCCTTTGTGGGGTGAAAGGATGTTTGTTCACATCTCTCCAGGAAAAATGACTGCAGCAGACCCCACATCGGCCTGCAAAGAGCCATCATGTTCATCCTTGTCACTTTCTTCCACCACTTTCCCCTCAACTGCCTGAACCTAGAACACTTTCTCAACCTAGAAAACTGCCACAAAGAGCTTAAAGCCAGTGAAGCTCCTTGGGATGAATCTCTCAACTCTAGAAACTCTTGGTTGAAGAAGGGCCTTTGGGGCTGGAGAGCTGGTTCAATGCTTTAGGCGCTTGCTTGAAAAGCCCAAAGGCCAGCCTCAATTCCCAAGTAACCACATAAAGCCAGATGCACAGCTTGGCATATATGCATCTGGAGTTCATTTGCAGTACCAGGACACCCTGGTGGGCTTCTCTTTCTCTCCCTTTCTTTCTCTCTCCTTACAAATAAATAAATAATATGTTAAAGGAGGACCTTTGGGTACTCTTCATCCATATACATATTCCTGGAAAAGAAACATAGGGGCCTAGTGAAAATATATATACATGTATCTGTTCATGGAGGAAACGTCAAGATTAAAGTCAGGAGACTTGGCTTTCAGCTCCAAGTTTATCCTCATGTCAAAATGGTTAAGCATATGGTCTCTGGAGTTATACAGCTGTGTTTAAGCCCTCTCCCAACTATAAAATTTACTAGCTATTCAGATGTGGGCAAGTTACTTAATGGAGGTGTGCCTCCCCATAGTGCCTGCCTCATGAGACTGTTGTGAGTGAAGTAATATATGTGATGTGTTTAGAATTGTGCCAGGCACAAAATGTGAAATAGATGCTAAGAATGGTTGCCCCAGGACCCTAGTTAACATTCTTCTCTCTGGCTATTTATTTCTTTTGAGATAGGGTCTCTCTTTATAGCCTAGGCTGACCTTGAACTCATGAGCCTCCTGCCTCGGCCTTAAATTCTGGGATTATAGGTCTGAGCCATTATGCCCAGCTTCCCTGGCATTTTTCACACCTAGCTCCTTCTAGCTCTTCAAGTCTCCAGTTCAATATCACTTTCTTGGACAAACCTTCCTGACCTTATCTAGAATAGGTTCTCCTTTGCCCCACTGTTCTGATCTTATGGTCTGTGATGGTTTGAGTTAGGTGTCTCCCAAAAGCTCATGGCTTCTGACTGCCCAGCTGATGGCCATTAAGAAGATGGAGTCTTGCTGGGGGAGACATGCTGCTGGGGGTGGATCCTGATGCTTTATTAGCCCTGGCTTGCTGGTGCTAGTTTGGCTCACTCTCCTGCTGCTATTTCTGCTGGCTGTGGCAGAGGCGATGTCCAGCCTCTCTTCATGCCATGCTTTTCCCTGCCATTATGAGGACAGACTGTTTTGCCCAGCTTAGAAGATTGTAGGTAATTGACACACCTCATCCTCTCTCTGGCCTCATAGTCTTCATGGTAGCTTAAAGGGGCTAAACTAAGGGCTTCTTTTAGTTACTTTCTTATTGCTGGGATGAAATGCCTCACCAGAGCAATGGAAGGAAGGAAGGGTTTACTTCTTACAGTTCAAGGTTAAAGTCCCTCATCGCAGGGAAGGAGCTTGAAGCAGCTGGTCACATTCAGTTCACAATCAGGAAGCAGAGTGATGAATGCTATGTTCAGCCACCCTCTCCTTTTTACACAGTCCAGGACCTCAGCCACTGTCCACAGTTAAGGTGGGTCTTCCCACCTCTACTCACTCACAATCTAGAAAATCCCTCACAGGCATATCCATAGGCTAGTATTCTTGACTCACAGCTTGTGTGATTACCTACACAAGATCTGTGCAAAACTGTGCTCACCAACATCCTGTCATGGGGTGCGGGGAAGACTTGCAACCTTCCTGAGGAATTAGAAGCAGTTCATGGTTGATCAGGGAGGGTCATTTTCTTCAGTTGCTGTAGCCACAGATAGGGTGGCCATGCTTCCTGTGAGTGTGGGGAAAACACCCATGCTCCTGTAAGTCACTCTAATGAACCTCATTGGATTAAAACAAAAAAGAACATGAAAGTAGAAGGTGAGTTGGGAAGAGAAAGGGGATCAGTGGGAGGAGAAAGGAGGCTAGCAAGGGGTGAATATGAGGAAATACATGATGTACTTGTAAAACAAATGTCATAAATAAATCCATGATTGTGTCTGATTAATATATGCTAATAAAATATATTAGCAGTAATAAGAAGGGAGAGAGGTGGAGAATGGCATTTCCACATGAAGTCTTAGCTTCACCCCTTACTGACTTTGTAGTTTCTTAACTTCTCCAAGACTCAATTTTTTTTTTACCTGAAAAATAGGAGTAATCATACCCACCTTGTAGGGTATGTCATGAAAATTAGAAACAAAAATGATTACATTTTAATGGATTTGGGATTACTGGAACTGCCATTTTCAAGGAACAGAAGAGTCACCTACCTCTAGGTCCTCTTTCCTGGATCCCAAATGGCAAGCAGAATCCATGTCCTGAAGACAGAGCATTTGAACATATTCAGCAAATGCACCAAACTGGCCAGGACCAGACCACAAAATATGAGACGTGACTGAAGGTCAGGCAGTCCTAAGGTCCTGAGAGAAACAGGAAAGTGAGGAGAATGCAAAGGCTTCCTTTGACATTTTGAGGACATCTAGAAGACAGCCATCCAACTGTTCTCTGTGACAGGGAGGGCCAGGACGTCCAGCCATATCCTAGGACCATGGCATTGGACAACATCTCACCTGGGGAAGGGAAGGGGAGAGTTAAGGATGGAATCAGCAAAGTGCTCTGATGAGAGCCTGAGGTAGTAACAGGAGGCAGTCAGGACAATGGACGGTGAGGAAAGGCAGGCAGAGAAGGTGGCCTGAAGCCCTGCTGGAGGTGGGAAGGGCTGTAAGGGTTGGAGAATCAGAGAATCTGTGCACCACAGAGTTGAGAATCAAGCTAACTGGAGAGAGTTTACTGAGGAGCAGATTTGGGCTTCCTTACAGAATATTTATCTACTAATGTCATGTGACTGTTTGTTAGTCAGGCTTGTTTTAGGGTTGCAAGTGACAGAAACCCAAATCAAGGAAACTTAAGGGAAAAGAGATTATGTTGGTCATGTACACCAGTTTCAAGACAGAGCTTCAGGGACTGTGAGGACCTGAAGGATGTCATGAGGTATCTCCCCATCCCCTTGCTGATTTTCTGTGTGCTAGCTTCATTCTCTCACTGTGCACATGGACATTGTAGACATGGCTGCAGACTCTCATCTTATCTTAAGCCCAGTGACCTCTATCAGAAAGAGGGCAGACAGCCATAGAGAAAGCCTCTGATAAATCCAGTTTGGGTCCCCACCCCTGAGCCTATCAGCAGGGCCAGAAGTAGCACTGTAGATGTCTGAGAGGACCTGATACATCCTGAGCTCACATCCTCAGCACTCTCATAAACAGTTGGGCATGGTGGCACATGCCTGTAACTCCAGTCCTGAGGGCTGGGGTGGAGACAGAAGTGTCACTGGGGCTTGCTGGTCAGCCAGCCTGATGGAATATAGCCATTCTGGATTCAGTGAGAGACTGTCTCAAAGAAACATTAAAATGAGTGCTAGGGGACACCCCACATTTTCTTCTGGCCTCCCATGAATGTTCATAGGGTGCATGCATCTGGAATTATGATGGATCTGTCCATTGGGAATGGGAGCCACTTGGAAGAGAGATGGGGTGGGGGGGCAGAAATACATTTACTTCTCTTTTGTCACCACCCATTCTTTTGCTAATGTCTCCAATAGGTCACACTCACCCAAACCCAGCAGACAAGAAGCCTGGAACTTAGAGCCCAAGTGAACCAGGACTCCATGCCCAACCCCTGTCATATGGGGGGGGAGCTGGTAAAGGCAAATAATGGATATATGAGTACAAACAAGCCAGAGGAGCATTAATTTTTCTTTACAGAAGACCCTTTTTTCTAAGAAGGTTGAGTACTCTGTGATTGACTGTCCTATCGTGAAATGAAGAAGTAACAGGGCGCTGGAGAGATGGCTCAGTGGTAAGGCACTTGCCTACAAATCCTAAGGACCCAGGTTCAATTCCCCAGTACCCACATAAAGCCAGATGCACAAAGTGATGCATCTAGAACTCATTTACAGTGGCTAGATGCCATGGAATGCCCATTCTCTATCTTCTCCATTTATGTACCTCTTTCTCCATCTCTCATAAATCAATCAATAAATGAAATATCTTTTAAAAGAAGTAGCAGGAAGTTGGTGTATTATTGGAAGTGGAAAAGGATTCTGGGCAGTATTTGCCAACTGTCCAAATAGGAAATAGGTTGCTTCCTGAGATAGTGAGATGCCCATCACTGGAGGTATTCAAACAGAAACCAGATGCCCTGCTGTCAGGGATTCATCAGGGCATTTCTGAGTACATGGAGGATGGATTAGTGTCACTAAATGCTTTCCTGTGGTTAACTTGTGTGTTTTATACAGTGTTATTATTTTTAGACATGATGCTCCTTCCTCACCTAGGCTATTAAATACACTTATGTCACTAGCACAGAACAACAAATGTGGAAACTGCCAAGCATATTTAGTTTGGAACACACTGAGGAACCTGACACCATCAGATGGGGCACTGGTCATTTCCAGCTTGTGCCTGGTCCTTCTTTTTACATCTTTGCATTGGTGCCAGAAGCATCATTGGCAAACTCAGTCAGAGATTTATAAGTTTACTTTTCCCTTTTGGCAGAATCCCAAACTGGATCATTAAAGTTTTGCCTTCCCTCTTTGAAACTCCCAAAAGAAAAGAAATCACAAGAACAGATCTTGGCATAGATAGGAAATGGGACAAAGAATGCAATCATAATACTAGTGAATGGTTTTCCGACTGACATCTGTACATTAAGAATATGTAAAAATACCAATTTCATGCTCTGACAACTTATTCTGCATCAGGGGTGGGGTAATGCCTTGGGAATGCCAAATGTCAAAGCATTACATAATGTCAGCTATTCGTGTGCTCCTTTGATGAGAGTTAACAGGGAATGGGAATTCCTTAAGGGAGAGAGGCTTGAAAAGAGGGAGGAAAAATGGATGGCATAAGAAAGAAAAGAAGAGAGAAGCAGTCAAAGCAGAATAAAAGAGTGATGGTGTAAAGCAAAGTTAATGCATGTATTTTTAAGCAATACTTAAAATCCCCAATCTGAGCTTCTACATTTATGGGCAATTTACTTCTGTTTAACTTCCCACAGTGGAACCTCATGTTTTTGTTTGTTTTCAAATGTGTAATAGCACTTTTTTTGGCCTGAATTTTTATACATCTGTAGAAACCTAAGTGTAGCACTTCTACCCATGACCCTATTGCTCCAACCAATCAAAGTGGCTTAGCTTTCCTGTTCCATGCTAGTTTTTATGCAGATGCATAATTTCACAAAATAAGTAAAAATTGATGCTTTTGGGAATCCCCCCAACCCGTATGATCACACAGACTTAGTAATCAGTACTTTAGTACATAAAATTCCTTCATAGCATACTTGTATTATCATTTACTTAACTTAGCCATTTTATTTATTTATTTTGTTTTGCAGTGCTGTGGATTTGCCCTTTGCTAGGACCTCATGCATAGGAGGCAAACACTCTACCAATGAGCTATAGTTTAGCTCTTTTTTTGTTTTGTTTTGTTTTTGTTTTTTCCAGGTAGGGTCTCGCTCCAGCCCAGGCTGACCTGGAATACACTATGTAGTCTCAGGGTAGCCTCAAACTCCTCTGCCCCTACCTCTGCCTCCTGAGTGCTGGGATTAAATGCTTGTATCACCATGCCCAACTTTCAATTTTTATTTTGAGTAATGTCTCATTAGATTGGCTCTGATATACCTGTGAAGCCCAGACAGGCTTTAAACTTGTGATTTTCCCACTTCAGGCTCCCAAGTAGCTGAGATTATAGGATTGAGCCACCAGGACAGACTATTAAGCTATTCTGTTGTAATGGAAGCCACTTTTTATACCTATGCATAATATTTAATAAGCATCTTCATATATCAAATGCATTTAATAAGCTTTTACATGACAGGTCTACACCTTTAATCCCAGCACCAGGAAGCAGAGGTAGGAAGACAATTGAGAGTTTGAGGTCAATCTGGGACTACCAAGTGAGTTCCAGGTCAGCCTTGGCTAGACTGAGACCCTACTTTGAAAAATAATATATCTTCAGGGCAAGAGAAAAGACTGAGCAGTTCAAGACACTTGTTCTGCAAGCCTGTTGTGGGCCATCCATCTCCACACTTAAGTAAAGACATAAGCAAAGTGGCAAACATGTCTATAATCCCAATGTGCCTATAGGAGGCAGAGCCAGCAAAATTCTGAAACTGGTGGGCCAGCTAGTCTGGCCCATCTAGCTACAGAAACAAGAAAGACCCTGTCTGTCTCAGAGTGGAAGGAGAGAACCAACACCTTGAGGTTGCCCTTTGACCTCCACAACCATTCACATGTGCGCACATGCGCATGCACACATACACACTACAATTTAAAAAGGATTATTGAGTGCTGGAGGGATTGCTCAGTGGTTAATGCACTTGCCTGTAAAGCCTAAAGACCCGGGTTCAATTCCCCAGTACCCATGTAAAGCCAGATGCAAAAGTGGCACTTGAATCTGAAGCTCATTGCAGTGGTCAGGTGGCAGGAGGTACTGGTGCATCCATTCTCTCTCTCTCTCTCTCTCTCTCTCTCTCTCTCTCTCTCTCTCTCTCTCTCTCTCTCTCTCTCTCTCTGTGTGTGTGTGTGTGTGACTGAATAAAAACAAAAATATAAAGAATTCTCAGCCGGGGCATGGTGGCACACACTCGGGAGGTAGAGGTAGGAGGCACGCCATGAAAAAAAAGAGGATTCTCTTTCTAGGGACTAATTGAAAAGAGGAAGGGAAAGAAGGTTGTTGGAGTGAGACTAAAGAAGGTAAAGGGAGGGGATTATGATCCAAATACATTATATACATGGATAAAATTAATTTTAAAGTTTAAAAACTTTCTCTTTCTCTAGCTTCTCTGGCTTAGTAACTCAATCCACCAACCACCCATTGACCCTCTTGTCTTCCCTCACATTAACCAGTAACTCTATATGATTGGTTCTTCCTTTGCTACAATCTGGTTCTATTATTGTCACCTGTCTCCAGGATGATAGTGACAGTTTTTCAGCTTTTATCTCTGTTTTTACTCTCCTTACTTCATCCTTCATCAAAATAAAGTGATGATATCCTGCTAACATGAAAGTATTACTTTAATATACCCCTGTGACCACTGCTACACCTTCCCAAGGATGTTTAGTCCTAGTCGATTAAAACCATTGTGGAGAGGATTAGGGAGATTGCTCAATGGTTAAAGGGACTTGCATGAAATCTGAGTTCAATTCCCCAGCCACTATGTACAGCTACAGGGTCTCTTTGCAGAGGCAAGAGACCCTGGCATGCCCATATACACACATGCAAATAAATAAATAATTAATCAACCTTGTGGAGTTAAGGTGCAGACAGGGATTTTTCCCTTCCACTATTTTTTGATTGTAAATTAAGGCCAAAAAATAATAATAAGAGTCTTGGCTCAGCAGAGTCCTAGGAAATTGAAAGAACACCTGGTCCCACTACAAAATCCTTGCTGGGCTAAGCACAGCATCCCAGCAGAAGAAGACTAGTGAAACTGGGTTTGTGTGCTTGCTTGTTTTTTAAACTAGCACACTGATTTTCTGCCCAGAAGTTTCCATTGTATTTTCTTTTTTCTGAAAGCATCTTATCAGACTATGATGAACCCATCCATGGTACAATATTTAATAGTAATTGGTTATCTCCCTCTCTTTCCTCTCTCTCTTTCTGAAATGCCTTGATTTAAAGCAGATTTTGATTTTCAGAGTATAAATATTCCCACAATGATTAATTTGATTTCAACTTACCAATGTGATGTCATTAAGGGCATTGTTGAGAAGAGATGCATAGTACCACACCATTCTGTAGTGTTTCCACCATAAAGATACAATAGATGTAATTATATTAAGGATGAAACTAGAGGTCACAGATGTAATTCAGTGGTAAATCATTTTCTTAGTGTGTACAGGGCCCTCGGTTTGATACTGTATTAGTTATTTCCCTATCATGGACCAAAATAACTAATGGAAACATCTTAAGTGAAGAGAGGTTTATTTTGTCTCATGACATTTCAGAAGGTTGCAGTCCATTGTAGGAGGGAAGGCACAGTGGAGTGGCTCTGTCCATGGTGGCAGGAGTGTGTGTCGGAGCCTGTTCACTTCGCTTTAGACCAACAGGAAGCAGAGAACAGCTGGAACTACAAGCCAAGCTATAACCATCTAAGGATCACCTTGAGTGATTTACTTCTGCCAGGTAGGTCCTACCTCCTAAAGATC